>JAGDQP010075081.1:0-10202 GCA_022664845.1 Lepisma saccharinum | reverse complement strand
ATACATCTAGGCTTCGAGATCCTGTATTTTTTATCAGCGTATGCATCTTGGGTACCTGCAAAAGTAGGCAGGATCTGAAGTGGCCCTCTGAACTTGGTTCGTACCATAGTCTATGAGTCTTAAAATATAATAAGCACTAAAGCTGTGGTAGGCCTACTAGCAAAGCTGTAGACCACATTCCGCCTACCGTTGAGACAGGCTATGTAGAATACAGACAAAACATTTGCGTATTACACAGACAATACAGGTTTAAGTTGATTCATAAGACAACCTACTTAAATCATTCGCATTCCATTTACACTGCTATAATTAAAAGGTTTCCTGCAACAGAGAAGTGAAACAGCTTGGAGTTGACTCAAGCATTTAAGTAATTTAGGGAGCCCATGCTGTGTTCATTATAAAATATAATATGGTTAACATTGTATAAGATACCATCAAGAAAAAAGCAGGTATTTAATTTTTAATTGCCTTGCAAGTATTTGATTTATTTAGCTATCTCATGTATTTCATTCGTAAACTATCTAGTAGTACACAATGTATAACATTGTTTCATGAAAATTTTCAGATGAAAGTACTAAGTGGCTCACATTACAATGTAATGTTCAATACTTTAATCTGTTCGAAACATGTTAAAGATATATGTTGTTCGCTGTTGAAATAGCAATACGCGTACTTTAAGTAGCAATCCTCTTAAAATAACAAGAATTCAGCCAACCAGAAGGACTGATTGCATTGACAATTTATTATAGACGATCGAATTTTACCAAATACTCTTCAAATAGACAAACAAAACATGCTTAACACATTCCTTTTACATATTTAACTTGATTCCAGGCATCTCCCGTTTCCCTAGTTTACTCCATTCCTGATTAAAGCCATTTTCTTAAATACCATCTTGTTACTTCCTTAGAAGTTTTCCTTATTATAGAGGATCGTATTTTTACCAAATACACCTTCAGCTTGAGCATTACAAGCGATTCTATTGTATTTCATATACATACCTAACTTGGTTTTAACCTTCTTCCGCCTCCCTAGGTCACTTCATTCCCAAGTAAATCATTTTCTTAAATACCATCTTGAAAGCATCTGAAGGAGTTCCAAGGAAAATCGAGGCAAAAGAACAGTTCTAATACATTACATATAAAAATCTAACTTGATTCCAAACTTTTCCCGTCTCCCTAGTTCGCTTCATTCTTAATCAAAGACGTTTTCTTAAATACCATCTTGAAAGCATCTGAAGGAGTTCCAAGGAAAATAGATATGTAAGATATATCCAACGCATGGCGGGGATACTCCCAGTACATTGCATATAGGATTTTAGCTTGGTTCCAAACTTTTCTCGTCTCCCTAGTTCGCTTAATTCCCAATTAAAGGCACTTTCTTGAATATCATCTTGGTAATTTCTTGAGGAGTTCCAAGGAAGATTAACCATTACGAGCGATTCTACTTATTTCAATACATACCTAACTTGATTTTAACCTTCTCCTATGTTCCCTAGGTCACTTCATTCTGATTAAAGGCATTTTCTTAAATACCATCTTGAAAGCTTCTTAAGGAGTTCCAAGGAAAGTCGAGGCAAAAACAGTTCTAAAACATTGCATATAGAATTTTAGTTTGGTTCTAAACTTTTCTCGTCTTCCTAGTTTACTCCATTCCTAATTAACTCATTTTCTTGAGTACCATCTTGGCAATTTCTTCCAAGGAAAATAGACAAGTAAGATATATACAGTACATGCATATAGAATGTTAGCGTGGTTACAAACTTTTCCCGTCTCCCTAGGTCACTTCATTCCCAATTATATCATTTTCTTGAATACCATCTTGGTAATTTCTTAAGGAATTCCAAGGAAAAGGCTAAACAAAGAACACTCTTACTATATTTACGATCAAATCTACTATAGACATTCAACGTTCTACGTGAAAAAGTAACATATCTTGGACACTTCCTTATTAAACCTCTTTAAGATTAACATTCGTCTTATTAAACGTCTTATTTAACGGCTTCCTATTTTCTTACGAAATAGTCTGATCCATCTCCAAGAAAGAACACTCTTAGTTACTATAGAACGTTCTACATGAAAAAAGTAACATTTCTTGAACACTTCCTTATTAAACATCTTATTAAACATCTTAAGATTAAGAAATTCACAAAATATTCTTTAAACATCGCAAACTATATACAATTTTAATATTATCGAAACAAAATTCACGAACACTAGGTGTGAGATACTTAACATTATTATTGTTTGGTATATTACTCGTCTTTCCACGATAAGTCTCTCGTAAGATATACAATACCTTAGAAATAGATCTTAAGAAGTATCAACGATATCGCCTTTTCTTTGATAAGCCTCTATTAAAAATACTTATTACAATTTATACATATCATTATTACTCCCTCACTATTCAATAAAAATCAACCAGACACCTGGAACCCTCCAATTCCCCCTTCTAGCCGAGCCCAACCACCATAACAATTTATGTGACGAGCAATACAATATCCCATTTATCCCAAAGTTCCCCCTGACATAATTTATTACCTTTTACACAATAGCCCCATTGCCAACTATATAACATCGTAGAACGAAACAGGGGGAAAAGACAGGTGAAAGTTAGTCCCATAAGATAACCAATAGAGAGATTATGACCTACCACTACTACTTGTTAGAGAAGGAGAGGTAAATTTGTAAACTCAGGTAAAGGAACCCAGTGTTGCAACTTTAGAATATCAAAAAAGTCTTTATTATTAGTTCAAACTCTAACATTTTAGTTTAAAGAACCAAAAGATGATAAAACAATAGGGTTTTCTTCTCGTATTGTGACATAATCAATAGGAAAAAAGAATATTAGTAATAAATATAATATATAATAATAAAATTATAATATAATACAATATAAATAACTATAAAATATAATAAAATAACTATAATAACTTTAGAATAATCATAGAATTTTAGCTCTAGAACTAGTAATAACTTAATAAGAGAATATCAAGATATATGAAGAATTTTCTAGTACAGACCGTAAAAGAGCAGTGGAAAAGGATGAGTGGGTGGGGGTGGTGGACGCCTGTTAAACAATAAGCTGAGATAATTAGATTAAAAATATTTAACTATAAATTACTATTAAATTTGAAACAGCTAGGAAATAAAGATTACTTGAACAAGGATGATAAATAATTTGTAACTAAATCTAGTGACTTTTAGTAAATTTTATTATAGTTGGCAACACTTAAAATTCGAAGAAAGTCCCTGACGTAATTCGAAGAAAGTCCCTGACGTGATTCGAAGAAAGTCCCTGACGTGATTCGAAGAAAGTCCCTGACGTGATTCGAAGGATGTCCCCCATAGACTACTGTACATCCCTACGAAAGGAGACTTTTCTTAATAGCCAGGATTCTTGCTTCACACAGGATATAAGAATTGTTACGTACATTTTGTCGTGAATTTGTCCTTCTTCACGAGTGTCATGCGCCGATCTGAAAAACTTTTGTTTGTGTGAATGTTAACACAAGAACCTTTCCAAGAAGTGTTTTTAAATTTTGTAAACAATTTCACCTTGGACAGTTGAATTTCCTCCCATATGAAAGTTCCCAGTACTTCCTTCAATTAGAAAATAAACTGATATAAATATTACCTAAAAACTTCTCTTTACGCTCACTCACCCTCCGTCATTGAGTATTCCACTTGGCTTCGATAGAAGTCTGCGCTGTGGCCCTAGTCAAATTACTACGTTAAGATTCGTCAAACAGTTATCTTCGAAAACAGAAACTACTTTGGACTTAGACAAAAATATAAAACTTTGTATATTTGATTCAAACACGCTTGACCACTCGTAAAGTGTTAAGTGACAATTCCAGCTCTTGATTACGAACTGCAAATCATTCGACAGATCAACACAATAGAAAACATCTTGAAATCGAAAGGTATGTTGCTCTTTCTAAAATTAACTATGTTGGTATTTGTATTCAATTTGGTATGATCTTGGTAATTGGAGCTTTAAATTCATTTCCTATTCAATATTTCTATGTGTTTCAAATTTGTAAGTAAGTTCTCATTTCAATCATGATCCAGAATTCCGACTTCGATGAGATGTATTGATATCTCCTATGTAATTCCATGTTTTTTTTAAAATAATCTTTGTGTATTTGATTTATAACCTGAGCTACGACTTCCAATAAATGTCGATATTAAATAATTATTTGTCTTTGCTCTACCAAAAAGCCCAGTCTCTAAGAAGGTGTTCAGCACGTGTTTTCTAGGTACCTTCCCGACAGTTCGGTCATTTTTCATGGTGCTCAGCACCATAATTATCGTGTATTGATCCACTGGTCAGTCCTTTATCATTACAGACCGAGAGTGCTAAAAGCTTTTCATTTCTGAACTACTCCACCACATAAGAAGCCTTTGTGAACCAAAGAGACTTTGTAAAGAGAGTACCTGAGGGAATACAAGGCTTCGTAAAGTCGAGCCAACATGTAAGGATTAGCACTCGAGCAGCGCCGCGTTGACGCCACCCAGACTCTTAGTGAAGTACCAGTAAACGCAAGGAAGTCACGTATGGATTTTTAGCCACAAGAGAGTACATATAACGGATACACAGCTTGCAGAAGAATGGAAAGGCAATCAACAAATCAAGAGGTTTTGTTTTAAAAAAATTGAAGAGTCTGAAAGAAGAAAATGGGTCAACGGTGTACTGAGAGAGGTATGAATGTCAAGAATAAGACAGTCGAAGTTTTTCGTTCAAAGTGAACACACCGGGAGTTGAACGATTACATATTAAGAGACTTCGTGTGCTTCCCGGGATTTTACATGTTTTTCTTTGAAGACTATTAGCGAAATATGAGAGGTTAAAGGTTCAAGTGTGCGCTCCAAGTTCCGCTACCATTTTGTTTATATTAATTCTCCGATGTTTTTTATATTATTATTATTCCTCTCAATGTTACGATTATGTACTGTCGTATGTGTCCGTCATTCTCCAGTGTCTCTGTGGTTCGACACACGTTTAATATTGGTGACTATATACAAGGGAACCTCCTCGAAACGATGTGTGTTGTGTGTCATTGCTGGAATTCCCAAATAGTGAAGAGCTGCTGTCGTCCACGAGTGGTGCAAGAGTTGAACAAAGGAGATCAACCTACTGAGGACCCGTTACGACTGACATCAACAAATCAGGTAGGGGGTATGAGATCCTTTTTATATATCCCGATCACCCATTTTAAGGCCATACGAAAAGGGAAACACGTCAGTGGAAGGTACTCCATTCTGGCAATGAAGATAAATGAGGATCTTTCCTCAAATTTCTCCGACAACCTTAACTGGCCGTCCGTGTCTATTGAATTATGAAGGGTGGCGAACTTCACCACCGATCACCTGTAAAGTCACTGAATAACAAAGCTATTCCTTTTTTGAATAACTAAGGATTTTAGAAAGTACTATAACTGTAAGTTAGGGTCGCTACTTGACCCATGTCAATAGTGACAATTTTAAAACAGATTTTTCTTAGCAACTTAGAATAAACTTGAGAAGCCCGCCAATCTGAAATGTGAGTTCTGATAACTTCTGTGTTCCGCCGACGGTGCTAATTGTCCACATGAGATAAACTAATAACAATAATAGTAGACACATATCTCTACTTGTCGACATTGCCTGGCATATCATGTGTCGGTGTCCGGAAATTAGATAAAAACGATTTCTTATTTTATGTGTGAGACCAAATTAGCAGCTACGGCAATACTTGTACATATTATTAATTGTTTAATCTGTTTGCGTAGAAAGCATCAATCGCCCATAGTTATTTCACCTGTATGTTTGTGTCAAATTCCTGATATTTTGTATTGTGATTCATTGTGCACTGCCTGGCATCTGTTGCTCTTAAATGAAATGCTGAGTATGACGTATTTTCTAAAAATACATTATGTCAAAGGAGGGCACCTCAAAATCTGCTGCAACTAAAAGCGTGTTGGGGCTCAGTAGTATAACAGTGCAATAATCGAAAAAAATGGGTATATACAAAAGTTATGTCGGCTTTTATACACAATGGCTTGTTGTATACTGCTGAAATTTGGACCTGCTACCATTCTTAGGAATTTACAGAACATCTGGTACAAGGAGGTGGTAGTAGTATCTGTAGCTGATATTTTTATTGATCGAGTATCTTAAATTATAGTATTAATTATGATTTATACAATGGCCAATGGTGATAATACATTAAACAACCAATGCTGAACATAGCACTCACTTTTTGGGTCATACAGTGTACATATTAGCTGATTGAAGCATATATTTTCATTGTCTAACGATTTCATTAAATAATTACCTTGATATTCTTTAGATTACATTGAATTCAGTAGAAAATGAAGACGTTATACGTTAGAGACCTGGAAACCCTTAATTAGGATGACCAGCACCAAGACTTGAACCTAGCTGCTTCCGATTTTTATTCTTTACCCCTCCCTTTATGATTTAATTAAAGAATTGCCTTTATATTGCCTTAATGAGGGTGATTCAGAGGTTAAATGTGAGCGCAGAAGAAGGAAGATGCAGAGGGTCCGAGTGAAGGATAGAATTTAACAAACAAGGAAGAATCTGGATATGGTGTAAGCGCTTTCCCCAGATCCACCTGACAGAGCAAAGGTCATTTACTACACATGAAGCGAACCGCAATGACATGTCAGCAAAAGGGTTCATTCAGCAATTCGAAAGTGAAGTTCCCTTATTAGGTATCTCAAGCCCGCAGTGGTTACAGATATTACCCTTTGTTCTTAAAGGTCCTGCACTCACTAGGTTTTGATCTAACAGAGACAAATTTTGGGACTGGGAGAGTTTCCGAACATTATTTCTACAGTACTACTACTCCGAGGATATAACCAATGGTAGGGTCGCCAGCTCCGATCATCACCATTTAACCCACGTTGTGATGGTAGTTTGGAAAATTTCGTCATAAATCGTTATAATGCTATAAGGGACCTGGGTGCACAGATATCTGTTACCCTGATAGCTAGGTAGATAGATAAGTAGATACCTTGATAGCTAGATAACACAGATATCTGTTACAGATAGCTTTGTTACCAACATCTGCCAGAAGAATGTTTACTACAATGTCAGATCTAACCCTCATCAAAGTTTTAGAGACAGTGAGGAAACTCGAAGCAGCTTCAGATGAATACACCGAGAGGATACCACCATTTACGAGGAAAACATATAATGAGCCCCTCCCAAGAGAGAGCAAACGGGAGGCATGCAAGTAAACGAAGTAACGCCACTTCCTTCCTTAGGAAATGAAGACCCAGGGTTTCTCGGGGGTGATCAGGAGCGGAGAAAGGAGATAGAATCTCCGTCGATATAGAGGTAGAAACCCAAGGAACCGGAGAAATTACATGCAGTGGCGGCGGCGCTACTCGTGAGATGGAAAGACGGTACCCAAGGATAAGGAAGGGAAAAGTGATTCCAAACCTGATCGGAATGCTGGGAAGGAGGAAAAAAACGAATCCACACCCCGGATCTGAAGATCCGAGAGCCCGGTGATGTGGACAAGAGAGGTGGAAATTCACCCGTGGAGAAGGTCCTAAACCCTGATAAGATAAAATTAAGTGTATGGGCGGTAACGCCTAAACCCTGATGTATATAGTTGTATTATAGAGGAGTGTTAGTGTTGATTGTCCATGTATACAGGGAGAGTTTTGGATGAATGAATGCGAGGGGAGTGAAGGATGTATGCCGAGTACGAAGAGATTGCAAGGAGTACGAAGACGAGCGCTATCCTCCTGAAAATTTTTGATGTTCCACTGCATGAACTTCTTGATACTGGATCTGAAGTGACACTTTGTTCAGATAAGTTCTGGAAGGAAATCAGCAAGAACATGTCTAAACCTCAGATAAGGCAAGAAAGATGTAACCCTTATCGATTTTTCAGGGAAAACAAAACCAAAGTCAAAAGAGAAATCGTGGACATCAATCAGTATCATAGAATAGTCCAAGAACTGAAACATGACCTCATCTAAGGAAATGATTTGCTCACAGATTGTAGAGCCAAGATGAACTTTAAGAACGGTGAAGTTACCTTTAAGATACGTGGGGTTCCCATAGTTGACCGAGAGAAGAGCAAAGGAGCGAGGCCTCAGATAGGTGCAGTAGATGATGAGAAAGGTGTAAAAAGTAAACCTAGTGTATGTGAAGAAATCAGATCGAATAGTGGGAAAGGAAAACCTCAGAAAGAAAATAATCTATGGGTATGTGGATGCGGATGTGAACCTGAACAGGTTCAGGAAGATTTACGAATTTGGGATGATGCCTTGACTCAAAACACTGATGATTGGAACCTTGTTCGAGAGGGATTAAGTCAGGAAGAAGAGGAAATATGGGTCATGGAGAGGCCGTAGCAGCCGATAGAATATGTCGAAGCAACCCCTTGAGCATTAATTGTGTGCAGTGTCGGATGAAGGACTTACATAGAAACTCCAGAGGGAGAAGTACGCTCACGAGTGGGTGTGCTGTCGACGAAGAAAGAGGAGCAGCTGCCGTAGTCACCAAGACATTCTCAAGAGACAAGAAAGTGTTACCACAGGTATCAGCCAAGCATCGTAAAAGTACCAAGAATAAACGTGTCCGAAACTCCCATTACTGTTTCGAGGTAAATACATCAGCACCTGTCCTCGAGCTGCTGCGTTCTGAGTGTGGAAGAAAGGAGCTGCCAGATCGGAATTGGATACAACACCCTACGTTGGAGGCCTACTGACGGTGGCGAGATTTACTCAAATCACCAGCATTAAGTGGCACGGTTCAGAAGACTCCAAAAAATCCAAAACCCCGCCAAGAGCCCATGTTCGGTGACCTACGGGGATTATCAGAGTTGTCGAGGGTGAGGCAACGTTCATCGTGTAGAGAACATCAAGAAGTCCAATGTAAATAGTGCATTGAATACGAACTTAGAGATTTGTGTATGAAGAACAGTCCTAGGATACGAAACCCGTTTGGGTACCATATTATACAGCCCAGGTTATAGCGGTGCAGCAGCAAGTGTTTATAGTGGAGCATTAGAGATGGCGAGCAACCTTGTGGACTTCAGTAATTCGTTTCTATAGTTATAATATTTATAAACCATGTTTAAGCGGGAAGTTTCTGCATATTAAGAAAGAGAAGAGACAGTAATAATTTTATTGTAATTAGTATTTGTTTACAGTGTAATTTCATGACATATAGCGACCCATGCAGAAAGTTCGTGAGTGAATTTTGATAACCCGACCGAGGAGGTCTTGAAAGATGTACTACTGACCAAAGCACGGAATAAATGTGCACCAACTACTATTTGTTGGTTCTTTTGAATTGACGAACCCCCTTCCTTCTGAGAGGTTCCCCACTTATTCCATCTCTCTCTTAAGAGGCGAATAAGTGGGTTGGGCAGTCTTTTTAATTGAGAGGTTGTTGTACCAGGGGACTGGACTCTCATTTAGAGTTCTGTGGTAAAACAGGTCTCTGACAGAGATCTCCTCGTCGAGTCACTGTCCTCCCGTTTCAAGAGGATACACTCGTAGGTGTTCACCTCTTATTGAGAGGCATAGAGAGGATTGGACTTCTTACGGGGAAGCCATTCTCTTAACGATTGGTCTCTTTTCCCACATTCAGCAGCAGTCCTAGGGGAGCTCGCTGGGACACTATCTGCCCCTTCAACGTGGTGACAACGGCACGTATTTTTCACTGACAGTGGTTCTACTACGAATATTCTTCTTTCCTCTCCACTCGTAGCAGTTTTGGGTCTAATCGACGAGCGTTGAGCCACTTTTCAACCATCTAACCAGCTAACTTGCATAGAATTAATCTCAATCTTCCATCGGTCGCAACTGTCTTTGGTACAATTTTGGTCTCATGATACATTTCAATTTAACTCAACTTTAAGGGTAAAGTGTCCATGATATTTTCCATTGAATACTTTGACCATATCCATTACATAGTTTTCGTTCACTACTGCTCGATTCATTTCACTTCTTTCATTCTCAAATAGAAAAGTGACAAGTATTTCAAAATAGTTGCAAAATACGAGAAAGATGAAGGAATACACTCCCGGAAACGGTGACAGTGTATTAATGTGATGCAAGAATATGAAATATACTGACATCAAGTCCATTTTTTTTTACACATTTTGTTTGTACTTTATGCTGGTTTCTTCTTGAATTATTTTTTCATAATTTAATTTGACTGCATGTT
>JAGDQP010075079.1:0-10202 GCA_022664845.1 Lepisma saccharinum | reverse complement strand
GGACTTTTGGGTTACCGTCTCAATGGGCTACCAGTTGCGACACCCAGTCGACTCGCTTCCCAATCACACACCTTCCACTCTTGATGTTGATGTTCTCTTTCGAAACTACCTGGAGAGTACCACAACTCCTAGTTGTGCTTGGACTTTCCTGTGTCTCATAACGTTTTTGTTTTAACTTTTGAGAAGAGTAATTACTTACCTTTTCAGCAAAATATCTGTTTAAGGTTTAGGTGCTTGAAGAAAAAAAAATGGCTCTTGCTCGGCTCTCTATATGACACTTGACCAGCCAGGAGCCTTTCGTTCAAAGAGGGTATCGCATGGTTAGCGCAACTGCTTTATATGGTGTGACACTTTCAGAAGAGATCTTCGAGAAGTAGAGGTTCAAGATGAAAACTGGCTTGATGTTGCCCAGAATAGAATCCAATGGCGAAAGTTTGTTACTGCGGCGATGAACTTGTGAGTTCCGTAAGGTGTAGAGTTAGTTCAAATGTATATTGTTCTTCATGCCTAGTTGAAAATATTGGGTGTTTGTATGACTAATGGCTTGTTTTTGGTTGTGTCTTTTTTCTTTGTTTCCTTCGGAATCTCCCTTTGACATCATGGCAATAAAAACAATGGTGGAATTCGGTGATTAACAGTGTAGCGAGGCGCTGAGCTCAGTGCTAAGCCGTTCGCCCGCTCTAGCAACACGTGTCAAAGTCTGCAGCTGTCAGTGGTACATTTTGTCTCTGCGTGAATTGAATTTATTGTAAGGCCTTTAGGCAACTGTGGCTCAGTCATGATGATAATGGGATGAATTGGTGGAATGAAGAAAGTGGGAGAAACCCCACGCACACGGTGTTTGTCCACCACAAAGCCCACATGGCATGAGCAGGGATCGATCGTGTCTGCGTGAAAAATGAAAGATTTGCAGAAGCAACGTGTATGTTAAAATTTTGTTTCAAACTCGGGAAAGTGCCACAGAGACGTTCAATATGCTTCGTGAAGCCTTCAGTGATGAAGCAATGAGCCGATCACAGTGTTTTGAGTGGTACAGTCGGTTAAAAACTGGGAGAACTACTTCGACGGACGAAGATCCTCGAAGTGGACGACCGTCCACGTCAACAGGCGATGTTCACATCAACACAGTGCGTGATTTGGTGTGGGCAAATCGTCGATTAACAGTGAGAGAGCTAGGAGAAGCAGCTAACATTAGTGCCGGATCGTATCACTCCATTTCAACGGACAAATTGGGCATGCACCGCGTAGTGTGAAAATTCGTTCCGCGTGTGTTGACGGAAGAACAGAAAGCCACTCGTGTGGAAATCTGCCAGGAACTGCTTGATCGTGCAAACGCCAATCCAGACTTCTTAAAGACCATAATCACAGGCGACGAAACCTGGGTTTATGAGTACGACGTTGAGACCAAGGTCCAGTAATCTCAGTGGAAAACGCCAAACTCCCCCCGACTGAATAAAGCTCGAATGTCTCGATCAAACGTGAAGGTGATGTTAGTGGCCTTTTTTCGATTGGCAAGGCATAGTGCATTACGAATACGTCCCACGAGGACAAACTGAAGAGTTTAAGGCGTGCAGTGATACGGAAAAGGCCTGAGCTTTGGTGGAACCAAAACTGGACGCTACACCACGACAACGCGCGGGTTCACACCGCTCTACTTGTCACTGATTTTTCTGCCAAAAACAAGACGACGGTGGTCCCTCAGCCTCCCTACTTCCCAGATTCGGCTCCGGCAGACTTTTTCGTCTTCCGAAAGCTGAAATCCACATTGAAAGGACGTCGGTTTGACACAATTGATGACATCCAAAAAAAAATTGTACAAGGGATCTAAAGAGCATTCCGGAAGAAGCGTTCCAGAAGCTGGAAGAAACGTTGGGAGCGGTGTGTGGTCAGCCAAGGACAGTATTTGGAATGGGACAAATACGAATAACATGTGCATGTTGCAATAAAGTTGCTATTCCAACAATTCGGTCTTTTATTTTTAACCCCTTGTACTTAAGTTTTTTAAAAATAAATCATGTTGAATCCTTATGTGGGTTCACCCCGTTGAAGTCAGCGTGAAGTAACAATGTTAAATACTAAACGTTGAAGTTTCTTTCCATCCTAGAATATTTGTCAGAACACAAGAAGACAAAAGTAAAGATTAATTTAAAAAAGAAGAAAAAAACTCTATTCCGTAGATGGTTCATATTTTAAAATAGATTGATCTCATGGTCCTGAAGATAACAGAAAAATTCACAGCTGCCGTGACCAGGACTCGAACCCAGTTTCCAGTCGGGTATGTTATCTGTCCATTACACCATCACAGCACGGCCGGTTCTCTGTGTATATAGTGTTTTCCTCATTCCTTAACATTCTTTCAGCTCTTTATTGCTGGTTATGAAGTCAAGGCACTCCTTTGCAGGTGGAGATATTTAGTTGAGTAATCTTCTGCAATCATTTCAGTGCGAAAGAGTAATTTCAGTATTAACTGCACACAAAGTTCTCTGGTGAAAAAGGCAATATAATTGCTCTGTACGATTGCAGAAGGTTCCTCAACTAAAAATCTCTTCCACCTGTATTGATGTGCCTTGGCTTCATAACCAGCAATGAAAAGGTGGGGAAGTGTCAAAGGCGCCAGTAAATTCTCTATGTATACAAAGAGAAATGGCCGTGCCGTGATGATGTAATGGATAGCATACCCCATCGCAAACTGGGAGATCCGGGTTCCAGTCCCGGTGATGCCGGTTTCGATTTTTCTGTGTTAATTTTAATATTGACCACACCCAAAGTTATCTTGTAAAATACGTAATAACATCTGGTTTTGAGGTAATCTCTCTTTTTTCATTCTTCACCTTTGTCTTTGCGTTTTCCTGTTGACAAATTTTCTAAAAAGGACGGAGACATCAGCATTATAATGTTATTTCACGGAAGTTGAATCTATGTAAGTAAACTTTTGCGCATAATTTTGATAATAAAAGTCATGTTTATATCATTCACTAACAGCTAAATATCAATGCGAGTACCATGGAAGCAGATACAGTGAAACCAAACGAACAGCAACATATGCGATGTACGTACAAACTAGGAAATGCGAATTTGAATGTGTGAAGGTGAGAGTCGACACCTATTGCTATCTATTGATGATGGTGATGTCCTCCCATCGATTTTACATAACCATTAAAAAGGAGCATGAATGGGAAGGTTTTCCAGTAGGTAACAATAACCTTGTTTGTTATTCCAAGATCAATATTACATATAGATTCCACATGGCGCACGATTTTTTTTTTTTTTTTCACGGTTGGGTGGGGGTGATTACGTATTCTATCTTAAATTGAATTGAATTTTATGTGTAAGGCATCTAAAGCTCAGGCCGGGATAGGGGAGAGGAAAGGATTCGGGAAGGTGGCAGCCAGGCCCTGTGTTGAAGGTGCTATCCCGGTATTTGTCTCGTGTGACTGAGGAAAAACCTCAGTCAGGATGGTCGGCCGCTGGGATCGAACCCACTCCCTCCCAAATGCAACGCTGTATGCTATCTTGAGTCATGCGGAAAGTCGTCTTATTAATGTTCATTTCGTCCTGTGCGTACTTCAGAGAATTTTGGGAATCATCAACTTGCTTGAGAAATCCATTGTGTGACCATTGCAGTTTTGGATAAAGGAGGTTTTAAATTGTAGTCTTTGAAGATACCATGCCGCATCAGCTCTACTGTTAAGTGGGATCAGAATGTGAAACACTGAAGTTCATTTCCCTACACTTTTGGCAGGCTGTAGCTCCGAAAAGCGGCGGAATTATTATCCCGATGACTAGGGCTTTAAAAAAAATGGTGTGCTATCATCCCTCGAAGTTTGTCTGTGCACTATATATATATAGCGACTCAGAGGTAAATGGTAAGGGTAACCCCTGTGCGATGCGCACGCGGGCTTCTTATTTTTACCTGCGATGCGAAGTGAGGTCGGGTGGTCAGTCCCACGCTCGACCGCCTTTACCTCGCAAGGTGCCCAGGAGTGCCAAGACTACGCTTGATATTCAATTTGTTACGATTGACCGAGAGCGTCAGGCATGGGAGCACCGAAAAAAAAAAGTATTCAGCGTCTTGACTGGGATTCGAGCCCAGGTCGCCCAATTCGTAGTCAGACGCGCTACCACGTAAACTGCGGTGATTCCTGAAGCCAGGGGAAGAGTTTAATATTTCTGGAGGTGATAGTGCTCTTGATTCGCGAACAAAACACGTCATGTAAAAATGTATCTGAGTCGTGACCGTTACCAAGATACGGCTTGTATAGATTTCAAAATAGAGAATGTATAAGCTATAAGGTAAAAAAATTCGACTATACAACCGAAATGGACCAAATGCAGAGAAATGTTGAAGAAATGCATGCTACACATATTGCACATATACGAGGGGCAGTCAAAAAGTTCCCGGAATTTCGTTGTAACTATTTATTACCACAATGTAGGCATACAATTACTTAATCGCTTTCAAAATAGGCTCCTTCAGCACACACACACACTTGTTCCATTGCTGGAAACAACGTTGAAAGTCCTGTTTTGATATCTTCCGAATCTCAGCCGTCGCGTTGGTTTTGATGTCTTCGACGGTGGCAAAATGGGCACTTTTGAGGCCCATTTTGATCTTGGAGAAGAGCCAGAAATCCGCCGGTGCTAAATCCGGTAGAGTAGGGAGGCCGGTAGAGGAGTGGTATGTTCGTTTCTGCGAGCCATGTCCCAACAACAAGCGATGTGTGGGAGGGAGCATTGTCGTGATTTCGTCGGATTGCCCCCCTCAGTCGTTTCAAAACCTGCACGTAGAAAAGGCCGTTAACAGTTTGTCCAGGTGGTACAAATGCATGGTGCACCACACCTTCGTTGTCGACAAAACGCGAGCATCACCTTTGTTTTGGATTTGACATGACGTGTTTTCTTTGGTCGAGGAGAGGACGTTGTGTGTCATTCTGATGACTGCCGTTTTTGCTCCGGGTCGTACGCGTACACCCAGGTCTCATCATCAGTAATGATTGTCTCAAGAAACGCCGGGTCCTCTGTGCTTTTTTCAAAACATTCGGTCGCAGTCAACACACGTGTTTCCAGCCGGAGTCAGCATCCACGGGACAAATTTTGATGTTCGCCCTTTGCTCGAACTGCGACATCGTACCAACAGATCACCACACACTCGTACCTGTAAATAACCAAAATAAACAAAAACCATTATTCACATTATTGCAGAGTAATCAAGAATATTTCGTTACATCACAGCAATTAATTCAGACTAATAGGAAACAGCAAAAAAGTTACGACGAAATTCCGGGAACTTTTTGACTGCCCCTCGTAAAGTAAAATGCATAGAGGGACATCTTATGTGGGAGATCAGGATAAAAATATTTTTTGATTGCAAATGTCCCTTGTCCCGCCTTTTCATCAGTACTATAAATAGTATATAACAACATCCAATGTTATACCATTAAAATGCGCCTGGATACAAGTCCAGAGAATTCTATTTTGTCTTTCTGCTGCAGTTAGTTCCTGACAGTCAACAATGCACTCGTAAAAATTGTTCGTATTTTTGGAATAGTGCACGGCAGAAAGACAAGGTACGATCCCTTTGAATTCATGTGTGAATTTACTTTAAACGTGTAAAATCCGCTATCATTTCTGTTCTTTATAGTAATGTAAAAAGTTCGGGAAAGCCGACTTTTTCAACATAAAAATCCATTTTATCTTAATTACCCTAAAATTTTGCCCTAGGTATTTTCTGATACGTGTAATACGTGTGTCTTTCTTCAACATTTCCCAACATGTGTGTGTTTTTTTTTTTTTTCGTTCTAAAATTTAGACAAGCTTTATCGCGGTAATGCTTGCGGTCAGATACATGTTTTTGTTCAGAATGACTAGTACTATCACCTCCAGAAATTTTGGGCTCACGACTTGCAGTTATAACATGTGTGTGTGTATTTGATGCTGAAGAAGAATATTACTTACTTGGATCGCCATCTACTGTAGATGTGATAAAAGTCAGAGCACGAAATGTTGGGCAAAACTGACCAGATTTGTATATCCTTGCTCGTATGCAGCAAAGCAACATAGCTGTCTCGCTGGTTTTTATAAGGAGATAGAATAGCCATGGAATGAAATGAAAAAATCTTTATATTCTAAAATTTGGTGAATCAAGTTATTAAAGGGAAATTCAAGCCATAAGAAGTAACGTTGAAAACCGTTTCCTTAGTTCAACTAAAGTACATAGTTTATGGCCTTCCCCTGTCAAATAAAACAGCTACGCACGTATTTTGGTGGTGATTGGTGCAGTGCTGTGATTTGTATAAAGACATTGGGTTTGAAGGAGGTAGGTTGCAGCCTGCCGTTGTTGCTCTTTGGGGAAAAGAAAGGGGATAGTGGCGATTGCGTGCTTCTAGCAAGATTCCGCCTTGCCATTCGTCAGTTGTTACTGCTAAAAGGCCTGGAATCTATTGTAGGATTATGAGGATCATTGGCGTGATCAGGGTATGATTTTGCTCTCCCCAAATGATGATTTGTTGTCAGTAGCCTCTGATACAGTGCTGATTTATATCCGGAAATCTCTTGGGCATCCTCACCACAGAGTAACTTCTCTGTCCTCAGTCCCTGGAGGATTGAATAGTTTATTTTGAAAAGATGTATTGTCCTTCTATAAAAAAAATTTGCCGTAAATTATTGGTTTGGTCTCGAGATTTTTTTTTTTTTTTTTTAAGTAAAGTGGTGTTTTCAGTCATTTGCATAAGTTTAAGAATAGTATCAACGGTTTTTCACAAGTGGAGGTCATTGAGACTGATGATGTGACCAATTAATTGCATTTAGAAAGAAAAAAGAAATATATGGACAAGAGACATTTTGAAATTATAACAAGCTCTTCAGTTAGGCACGATGAGTTCGGTCATCAGAAATATTTTTTGTTTGGCTGTTCGTGGTTTTGTTTTCCTTTTTTTGTGAGCAGGATTCAGGTTCTTCCGTTTGTTCTTAACATTGCATATTTAGATTACCAACCGTAATTAGTGGAAGAATTTTTTGTATGAGAAAATAAGCACTTTTATGATAACTAATTCAATACAGAGATCGATTATGATCTGTCTCAAAGAACATACTGACTGCATTTACCATTTAACTTGTTTAGATGTGTGACTGCCAAGCCTGAGAAATGCTCCTGACTTCCTTATTATGCTAAACTTGTTTTCAAAATTTTCCAGTGTAATTGCTGTGTGTTGAATATTCATTTGTACTTTTAAGAAAACCACTTAAGCTCTATCGAAGGAAAAGGATGTAGGCCTTCCTAGGTGTTATCTAGTGGCTGCTTTTCTACAAAACTGGAGATGTACACCGATCGAAATTATACCGGCGATGCAGCAATATTTTCTTTACAAATTTTGGGAGATTGGCCGTATTTAGTGTATTCTTTGTACGAAGATATCATTGGTGTCAAGTGGACAGTTGACCCGAAATTGCGTAAATCGTACGATGCCTAAGGAAAGTAAATTTAAACAACAAAACTCACCTTTCTGCTCTCAGGAAAGTTGATACTTCAGACGCGAAGCTTTTCGCCACTAAACCTTGGAGTTTCTTCAAGCGCACCAAGATTTTTAATGGCGGTACATGTTATGTAATCGTCATGTTCGTGGACATGTAATGTGTATAGGTGAAATGATGGAAATAAAATTATGTTTACACTAAAAGTATTTACAGTGTGTCACTACCGCTTCACTTATAAACACAGGGATTTGTATAGTTGAAACAGTCTGTTCAAAACTCGCCCAGATTGTTTTGTCCTTTTTTAAGGGTTTACTTTTATATCACCACTTTTATTTTCGTTTATTTTGTCCATTTGCTGAACAAGCATTTGTAGCCTAATCTCGTCAAATATCTTGACGGGACCCTAAGCCAGCACTTTTCTGGGAGCAAGAGCAGCCAGAGCCGTGGTTGAGGTACCTTCCCGGCATTTGCCTAATGAAACAGGGAACCCTAAGATTCTCAGTCAAAATAAACAAAAGCAGGACTAGATCACGTTTTTGTGTGCGTAACAATAGGCTTTAGGACGACACTAGCGTGTCTACATTGTTCAATTACCTGATCCTATTAACATCAGAGGAGACGAATCTGATGATAAGCTCCAGAAATCACTTTCTTAGCCAAGCAATTTCAGGTTGTTGTTATTGTAAATTTATTATTATACGTACCATAATAATTAATAATGAAAACTATTTGACATATTTATTTAGCTGAAATTAATAAAAGAGGACCTTTTTTTTCGGTGGAGATAAACTGTGGAAATAAGCTCTTCAATTGTGTAGGTTAATCGTGTCATTTTTCTAAATCTGAAGCCGAGATTTTAGCAAGTTTTTGCCTGGTTCCGACTTGTTCTATTTGTCCGTGACAATAAGTTCTAATAGGATCTAGGTCAGGCCAAAACGGTATTACAGGAATCGGAGTGGTGCACTCGAAAATTCCATACGTCAGTCTGACGTGTTTCTTTTTCCAACACCTAAAACACGATTTTTAGCAAGCTTTCGCCGGAACAAGACGTGGTCACAGGTTAAATTTCTATTATTTATGCTATGACAATAGACTCATATGCAATCGGGCGAATCTAAATGGTTGTAGGTAGAGAAATCCAACCCAAACCAACCGGAAGTATCATTTTTCATAACTATCAATAAAGTTTACTCTTTTTAACTTATTTATTATTTTTTAATGCATCGAAGTACTATAGTCAAGGTTATGAGAATTTCTAGGCCCATTGACGACATTCCACTATGTATTCCCACCGACTGATGGTGGTGGTTCTTGGTGAAAATCCTTATCCCCACTGTTAACCCCTCCCTCACTTGTAAGCACCAGTGAAAATCCGCATGGAAAGTGGAAAAGGCTGGGTGGAGAAAAGGAATTACGCAGGTTCACAGGGCAGCTTCGAGCGTATCTGGTTTCCACCCGGCAAGTAATCAGTAGACCCCGCTTGTAGGTCCATTTGTGAGAGCATTGATTGTGGAGTCCTGTGGAAGGGGTCTGCTTCTTCGTTCATGGTGGATTTTTTTTTTTTTCTTTTTATTAATAAAAGGCTTGACTGTGGATGCAAGCGTTCTTCCGCCCGGTTGGCACTGCTGTTGTGCCATCGCGTTGGCTTTGGCTGAGATGGCTGTGCTAGTCGCTAGTGGTAACTCGCAGTAAGCGGGAGGGTTTTGTAAAACACACCGTTGCCATATTTTGTACAGTACATCGTTGCCACCTCCATAAACGTTTTGGGGACGGAGTGGGACGTGAGGGAATTGTCGTTTGATTCGCTCGTATACATTGCGAATTAATATTAGAGGAAGAGTATGAGATATGATACTTAAATTAAATGTCTCAGCAACACTGTTTTTTTTTTTTTTTCATAGTATCATATCACATGTAGATGGCAATTCGTATGTTGTATTAATGTATGCGCGTGCATGCTTTCACTACGAGTTCAGGTTATCATGTAGGGCTAAAAATAGTAGAAACTTGCGAATGTAAACGATTCGATTACATAGGCTGGCTTTTGCTCCCTTCATTAGTAATTTTGTAAGAAAGCTTTAGGGCAAGAATGAAACTGAAAAAGAACCAGACAGATGTTCCTATCCGGGACTGAACCCAGGCTTTCCTGTTTGTATTCACTCAGATTTTGGCTCCTCATTGGAAGAGATGGTATACACAGATCCTGACCAAAAATATTTATCTGGGTCTGGTTACCCTTTGTCAGGTCCGGCGAGGGTTGATCAGTGATTTGTTGAGAATTTTCAAATTGGGAGCTGTAAGTCTAATAATGAGAGTTTTTGTCATTATCAGGGACGTATTTAGTCGGTAGCGCGCTCGACTTCAGTGCGAGCGGTTCCGGGTTCGATTCCCGGTGGGGGGTCAAATTTCGGTGTTGACCCAGCATCGTGAAGACAATTGGGGAGCTGCTGTGAATAAAAGACAGTGGCGATCACAGTGAGAGCTTCGGCTCTACTCTCCCAACCCATCTGGTCAGCGTGGGAGCAGTAGACCAACTCCTCCCTTTGGGGGACAGGCCTCATCCACTAGTGGATTGAATATGGCTGTGATTTATTTATGTAGGGGGTGGGTCCGAGAGGGCCCTTCCCCTAAAAAAAAATGAAACAGTTTGGCAGAATTAGTGTTATACGTGTTTAATATTCATTTCGTACCCACATACACCTTGGATTCCTCCCAAAATCAACTTTCTG
>JAGDQP010075078.1:0-10202 GCA_022664845.1 Lepisma saccharinum | reverse complement strand
ATTTGCTGATACTTAATAACTATTTCCTTGAGAAAGGCTCATAAATTTCTAGAGGCTGTGTTTACATTTTTTTTATTATACCTAAGAAAAACTAACAATATTGACCTGCCTTAAATATAAATGCATATAATGCACATAGTATTTAACATCAGTGACATGCTGTTGATATAGTAAGATATAAATTGTTTGGATGGTAATCCAGTACATGATGCGTCTTTTTGCCCTTGGAAAAACTAGGAATGCCGGATAGTAGATGATCTGCTCAGTAGTAAACGTGTGAAAAAAACCTCGAGTAATTCGGTTCATAATTATTTTGTACCGCATCCAGATACTGATTTCTTTATAAAGCGGAGTAACTTTCATCCATTTCTTGTTTCCACTTTTTACAGTCTTGGGCCCTGGATCGAAACCCGACTACCTGAATTTTCTTTTCTTTTCTTTTTAAATTTTAAAGGAACCTTATATTTTCTTCTTTTCTACTTTCAAAGAATGTTCTGCTTCAATGAAATAAGTTGGAAAAGACATCTATGCGCATTTTGAATTTTGCAGAGAGTAAAACGTTCAACCGAAAACTGGCTGATTGTAGGTTAATCCAAAAAGTGGAGGCAGCTGAGCTGCCTCCATTTTTTTGGATGAACGTTGTCTCTCCTATTTTTACAGTGTATGATCATGCTGATGGTAACGCCTTGGCTGTGCAACGTCTTTATCAAGAATATTTTCCAAATCGCCAGATTCCAAATAACTACATTTATTGTCATTGGCAAGCATCTTAGGAAAACTTGTAGTTTTAGTGCAATGTGTGACCGTGTGGCTGTGCTTCAACCTGAACAAGAGGGGCAAGTACTTAACTTAGTAGACATTCGGAAATCAGTATACGAAGAATTGCTGCCAGATAAGGTGTTGCACCAAAAGTCATTTAGCGTTTATTCCACGAACAACTGCTATATCCTTGGCATTCACAACGCGTTCATGCTCTCTAGAGAACTAATTATCTCCCGCGATAAAACTTTTGTGAGTGGTTTGTGAGGAAAGTTACAGAAAATCCCGCATTTCCATTATTAATTCTATTTACAGATGTCTTGTTTCACAAGGGATGGTATGGCATAATCAATTTTCATAACCAGTACCTATGGGCTGAGGAGAACCCACATCAAATTGTCGTCACAAATAACCAAAGACAATTTTCTGTAAATGTCTGGGCAGGTATGATCGGGAACCAGCTTTTAGGACCATACTTTTTTCCACAACGCTTAACCGGCGAACTTATCTTTATCTTGAATTCCTCCAAAGTGAATTTGCGATTCCACTAGAGGATGTACCTATGGATGTTAGACGCCAATTGTGGTTTATGCACGATGGAGCTCCACCTGATTTCTATAAAGTTGTTACGACTCTCCTTACTCCCTTCTGTAGTCATCTTATATCTTTGTCTGTGAGTTCGCAAAAATTCCCCTAGGTAAGGCAATTGTAGAATAATAACTTCTGATTAGCAAGATGCCCGTTTTTATGCATTTAATGGTGGGGCGAAACTTGCTTTAAAATATATGTCCTGACCCGAGTATACACTCTGGCAGAACAAAAGTTCGCAGTCCAAAACTAGTTATTATAACCAAATGAAGTAAAGACTTAAAGACTAATCCTTGCCTTTTATTTAAAAAGTTAAAGCTTTCAAGAATACCCAAAACTGACAAGTCAACAACCAGATTATAATTTTCAATAGCAGAACCTGTTCAATTTCTTTTAATTCCACATTCATCCTTCAATAAAATTAACAAACAATCATACCTTTAGTTACACAACATTAAATGTAGTTTTTCTATATTAAAAACACATCCAGCACACACTTCTTTCCGACCGCAAATTACAATTATATCTCAAATAATTTCATCGCAAGAGCTTATACCAAATTCCGCAACAATTCCATGCTACACAATATTCAGGTTGTATATTCTCTTATTCGCTCTCATCATCTATGACGTTATTCCTCTATTCCATCGTACTCATTCATATACATAATAATTTATTTCGTTCTACTTTTATAAACTTCAGTTAACAATATTAATTGACTACAATATTTAAAATTCCTTTCCATATTTAAATTCCAATAATGTAATAAATTAAAATCTTTAACTTAAAAGGACAGAATATTAATATGGAATTGCCGAAAACAACAATAACAAACCAATTAAATTGCATCGTATATAAAATACACATAATCACGTAGCACGTAGGCATTAAGCCATATTTTTTCACTCTGCCCCCAACGAAAAGCAAAAAAAAATCCTTATTTTTTAAAACAACAACAAATGTGTCACTCAAACTTTGCATATTTCATTCATATATTTCTCATCATACTATTCATCAATATTATACTTCATATATAATCATAACATATATTATCCATAATTCTTTATGATTCGAAAATGTTTCTAATCCATAGTAGCATTATCTCATAATTCATTGTCATTCAATTATTATTACTATTCATCATCATTAATCATACTCATTATAATACTCATATTCATCACTTTTATTATTATTCTCCATTATGTCACTTCTATTCCTCTTTCAAATATTCATATATTTCATCAATCATATACAGATGCTTATCAGAATAATGGAAACATCTGAACGAAAGTGCAACTTACCAGATTAATATGGTGTCGGGCCACCTTTCGCCTTCAGAACAGCCTTGATGCGACGTGGGATAGAGGCATAGAGGTCGTCAATGGTAGCAAGTGGAATATTACACCATTCCTCGTGCAGGGCATCGGCCAGTTCTGTGAGAGAGGATGGAGGTGGAAATCGTCGCCGGAGTCGTGTTTCCAAGATGGACCACAGATGTTCAATTATGTTGAGATCTGGGGATTGGGCGGGCCAGGGGAGGTGTTGAACTTCATCCCGATGTTCCTCAAACCACGCTGCAAGAACTCCAGCTGTGTGAATGGGTGCATTATCATCCTGGAATATGGCGTCATTGTCCGGGAACAACATCCGGACCATAGGATGCAAGTGGTCTCCTAAAATTGCGACATAATCGTTGGCAGTGATGCGTCCGCGAAGTGTGACCACAGGACCCAATGAAAACCATGATATTGCGGCCCACAGCATCGCCATGCTTCACAGTTGGGTGGAGACACTGCAGATCATACGCTTCTTTGGGCGTTCTCCACACATGAACACGGCCCGTGGTTTGGAATAGGGTGAATGGTGACTCATCCGACCATACCACACGTTTCCAGTCGTCAACGGTCCAAGTTGCATGGTCGCGGCACCATTTGCGGCGTGCTAAAGCGTTCTGGTCCCTGATGAGAGGTTTGGCCCGTGCAACACGACCCCGTAAGTTCATGTCATGTAATTCGCGGCGGACTGTGATTGTCGAAACAGGTTGGGGGAGGTGCTGATTGAGTTCCTCCGTCACTTGCGCCGCAGTGGCACGACGGTTCCGCGTGACAATGCGCTTTAATACCCGGCGTGCCCTGTCACTGATGCTTTTCTTCCGCCCACTGTTCCGCTTCCCCGATGTGGTTTTCCCGTGTGTTGTGTAGGCCGTCATCACCTTCGACACTGTCCCTGGCGACACACCTAACACACTAGCCACTGCCGTCACACTCACTCCACATAACCGCGCACCAACAATTTGCCCTCTTTGAAACTCTGAGAGGTCTCCCATTTTACACTACCTCCGTCTGCTGCAGCCACTGCACACTCCTGTTCCACGACGCCTGACGTAGTATGGAGACCGACCTAACACACCATCACCAGCAGTCCGGCGCTGCGGTCGCCACGACACCACTGCCAACCCATACATCTAACGTGTTGTCAACTACAGGTGTTTCCATTATTCCGATAAGCATCTGTATTTATATCCTATTTTATCTATTCCTTGCATATCACATCATTTCATTAAATATCTTCCTATTAGAACTTTATAAAACTTTTTCATTCTATTTATCCTATATAATAAACTTAATTTCATATTCATTCATTATCTTCTCTATTTTATAAAACTATAACATATCCAGTAAACATACAATGGCATATCAAAATTTGTCAGTCCGGGATTGCCATTTCACTACATTCTAAAATATTTTCTTTGTTTGCGCAATCTCAACTTATTTTCAATTGCACATACTATCCACTTTCGCACCAAATCATTTTTTTTTTCAAGTTCCTGTATCCTCTTCAAAATTCGTTTCTTCAATATTTCACAAGCCTTCATTCTTACTTCAGCTCTATGTCTTGCCCAAAGTTTATACATTCTTTCTAAATTCTTATTTTTTACCTTCCTCTTACTTCCTCTACCAACCGACAAAAACATACTTTCATATATCTATAATTTAAACATTCATATATCTAGTATGCTTAAATTTTTCAAATGTCTTGGTTATTGGTTGTTTTCGTCCTAAAACGTAATTATTTATTAAATAATCTGGATTAAATTAAACATGGTCTTTCACCTCTTTACCTCCATGTATCATCCTCAATCATATCATGACTGTATTTTTGCATCATCTCCATTTAAGTTCTTTACATCAAAAGATAACTGTAAAGGATTCTTTGTATATGGATTCATACATTTTTTCTTCTTTGGCTTTTTACTCTTTACATATAGACGTTGTTTACGTTTGCTTCCATGCTCACAAATCCAAATTTTGGATTTTCATTTCTTTCTCATTTGTCTTCCTATTGAAACCTCATTAGGTTCTTTGTTTTCTACTTTCTTTTTACCAGCCTTCCTCTTATAACAAAACCACCTTTTTCTCCCCCTTTCTTCCTTTGCTCTTTTTCTTACCAGTTTGCAACTTCAGCTTATCCTTAACCTTCTTGCTTGACCTAACCTCTTGCACCTCTATAGCTTCTTCCTCCTGTCTTTCCCTGTGCTCACCCACTTGATCCACTTTATCTAACATCATGTGCAGTAATCCACCTTGTACTTCTTCAACTACACAGCTTACCATACTTTCTCTGATATTTCCACCTCTACTTCAGATCTTCCATCCTTCCCATTTTCTTGTATGCTAACCATCTGAAAAGTCATTTCTACATCCACACTCCCTGCTTCCTTCATATGAACTTCATCATTCGTTATAGAGCCTGTATCAGCTTCTACAGAACTCTCATTTCCTTCATTAATACTTATTTATTTCATTCCATTTTCCTCTCTACCAGGTCTACAATCGCTGTTTTCTTGGGTTACTACTTTATCTACATCCAATGACTTGAATTGACTTTTGACTACCATCTGCATGTCGAGTTTCAATTGCTTCTCAAATTCCTTTTTCTTCTTTTCACGCTCTTTCTTTGCAGCTCATCTTTCCAATCTAATTGATCACCCTCTGATAACAACAAACTTGACTTCATAACATCCTGTACCTGCTTAACTAATCCCGAACACATTGAACTTTCCCCACTTCCTCTTCTAATTTTCTCCACCTTTTGTCTCTATTTTTCGCCTTCCCTCTTTCTCTTTTTGTCTTGTTTCTTTCTCTATTCTACATTTCTTCCTCTTAACACTTTTTTGCTGCCTTCATCTCTCCCTCTCATCGCTTTCTTGCTGCTTCCATTGCTGAAACATACATTCAAGAACTTCTTCCATGACACCAGCATACAGATTATGTTGCTCTTCCTTGAAACGAGTTGTTCTCCTTGCAGCACGTGACGCAATCGATTCTTCCTCCTCAGAGCTTACTTCACTGCCTTCCTCTAAAACTTCACCCTCATGGTTGGGCGCCAAAATGTTACAATTCTCCTTCCCTTCTGTAGTAATCTTATATCTTTGTCCGTGCGTTCGCGAAAATTCCTCTAGGTAAGGCAATTGTAGAATAACTCCTCCTGATTAGCAAGATACCTGCTTTTATGGGCCCAGCTTCATGCATTTATTGGTGGGGCGAAACTTGCTTTAAAATATATGTCCTGACCCGGAGTATACACTCTGGCAGAACAAAAGTTCGCAGTCCAAAAACTAGTTATTATAACCAAATGAAGCAAAGACTTAAAGATTAATCCTCGCCTTTTATTTAAAAAAGTTAAAGCTCTCAAGAATACCCAACACTGACAAGTCAACAACCAGATTATAATTTTCAATAGCAGAACTAGTTCAATTTCTTTTAATTCCACATTCATCCTTCAATAAAATTAACAAACAATCATATCTTTAGTTACACCAAATTAAATGTAGTTTTTCTATATTAAAAACACATCCAGCACACACTTCTTTCCGACCGCAAATTACAATTATATCTCAAATAATTTCATCGCAAGAGCTTATACCAAATTCTGCAACAATTCCATGCTACACAATATTCAGGTTGTACATTCTCTTATTCGCTCTCATCATCTATGACGTTATTCCTCTATTCCATCGTGCTCATTCATATACATAATAATTCATTTCATTCTGCTTTTATAAACTTCAATTAACAATGTGAATTAACTGCAATATTTAAAATTTCATTCCATCTTTAAATTAAAAAAATGTAAATAAATTTAAATCTTTAATTTGAAATAACAGAATATTAATATGAAACTGCCGCACAACAATAACAAATCAATTAAATTGCATCGTATATAAAATACATATTATCACGTAATACGTAGGCACGTACTACTCATTACAAAGTTCGAATTCATTTAAATGACGTATTTCAGGGAATATGGATTGAAAGGGGTGGTCCAGTTTCTTGGCCCGCCGGTTCACCAAATTTAAATCCTATGGGTTTTTATTTGTGAGGACATTTGAAAGGTATTGTGTATTCAACGGAGGTACGTGATCTACGAGATTTGCAACAACGTATCCACGACGGATTCAAAGCAATTCAAAATATGCCTGAAATATTCGACAACATTCAGCGTTCATTAACTCGCCGTGCCCATGCTTGTATTCGCTCTGATGGAGGTCACATTGCACACATATTGTAAAATCATGATTCTATGAGACAGCAGCCTATTGCTAAAAGATAAAGAAGGTCGCAAAGACATCACCCATGTGGTAAGTACAATGCATTGATTTCATACGTTTTGGATTTGAATTTATTTATGATCTGTAGGTGCATTCCTTGCCAATAACAACAAATATTTAAGCATAGTATGCCACAAACAAAACTATCTGATTTCCTTATTTGCAGCTCAAGAATAACATTTTAAAGGTTTCTTTCTAGTGTTTGTTTCATGTTAATGTCTATGTGTATGTATTTAGAAGTGTGGAGAGGAGACAAAAGAATAACATTAGGAGAATGTGCCCCTCTTAAAGACAATTAGACGATTATTATTATTAACTACTACCAGTAATAGTATCGTTACAAATGTAGTGAAACTTTCCAACTACTTCCCACCTGAAGAATCCACATCGTTACATATGTACGATGATATCCCTCGGGAAGCTTTCTCCAGTGTGAAAGGTGATAGAAAAGTACACTTTTATTTTACAAGTTATTCCCAATAGAGCGAATAACCCAACCTTAATAAAGTTTAAGAATACTTTCAAACCGTGTTTGGCAATCGAACCTTGGTTCTTCTAAAACACGAATAAGGTAAACAATCGGACTGACTTCAACTCGGTAGGTATTTTCACTAATTACATAATACTTTATATCTCATCAGGGACCAACTATGAACTACCATTCCACTCATCATATATTATTAGTTTATTTATTAATCCAATTTACTTCTTCGTTCAACTATACAGAACATTCTAGTTCTTCCTCATATTATATAAACGCGTTAAATAATTAAACACCACTGGCAGAAATCTTCTCTATTAATATCACATATTATCGAAGCTTATTTTAATATTAGTTCACCTTCTCTAAACGACAAACTAATCGCATCAAGTCCAATCGAATATGAGACAACTCTCTTATATAAATACTTTCCAAGGTGAAGTATGGTAAACTTCGGATCTTACTCCAAATAATTATACTAAACCGAAAGGAAAAATAACTGAAAGAAAAACATCAATTAGCCTTAAAATCAACCATGCATTAACCTTTATAATTCCTTTATGCTACTCAAAATCGCTTAATTAATAATCGTTGAGAAACTATTTATATTTTGAAATTAACAAAATTTTATTTTGAACTTATCAAATTATCTTTACAATTTAAAAATTCTAGCTTTTTGACATAGCTAATAAGTATTCAGATATTCCAATAGTAAAAAAATACATCAAAATCATATACCTGGGTATAACCAATTAGCATTGTAAACTAGTTACACAAACTATTGGAACAAAATCACATTAATAACATTTAAATTTCTATAATTCTTCTTTTTATTTAAATTGAAATAACAAAATCTTTAATTAGAATTTTTCTCTATTCCTTGTTTCTGAATTAAGTTAGCATTTCAAATATTCGACTTTAAACATCTACTTTCATACTAGACATGTATTTTAGGAAAATAAATAAGATTGATATCCAAAAGATGATCTAACCTTCTTGCGTTTTATAAACCAGTCCTTCGGTGATTAAACATAATTGCATGACTTCGCGTAAACCAACGATGGAAAGATGGAAAACTTAGAATTAAAGAAAAGTAATCCGAAACACACTTCATATTAAAAAATTTCAAAACAACACGAAATTGCAAAGGTTAGAAGAGGAAAACTCTCTACTAACGGGAGTTAAATTTGCATATTTGTTTTCTTAAAATCTAAAAGAAAAACACTTTTCATCGATGACAGTAGAAAACATTCCATTTAAATTCACCTTCATGTTACTTCGGGATATTAGTTTCCAGAAGTCCAATCACTTCTTATCTTTTTCCAAAAATACAAATTTATCGGGAATTAATCGTCTTCTTTTCATCCGTACAACTTCTACAGGAAGTATTCATGCTAATAGGAGTTTGACATTACGGATATATCGACCTAATTAAATTATTTCTAAAATTCTCGACGAAAACTTAAAATTCGCGCTACTACACGTATCAAACATAAAATTCAATCTAATCAAACATTTCTATAGCAACGCTATAAACAAAAGGAAAAAGAAGAAAATATATCCATGACGATGGATAAATAAAATGAAAAAGACGAAACCTTTTGGAACTATTTTGCTTAACAGTGGGTGCGTTAAATTTGTTACCCGGCCACTGGCCTGCCCTGTGTGTAATTAAACAGAATATTCGTTGGCGAGCCAAAACAAGACAGCGGATTTCTGGTTGAATCAGCGTTGCCGACCAATTGAATAAAAAATAATCATAGAAATTGTAAATGTTCATTACCTTCTTCGTTGAACATGACCGAGCGTGGTTGATTTTATATTTTGTATGACTACCAACACACTAGAATTGTGAGTACTGGATGAAATAGAGATGAAATGTAGATAACCTTCTCTAAAACGGTTTCGTGAAATTAGCAGTTTCCGATTTGTACAATTTCCTGAGAGGGTGAAAATTTTCTCAGAATGTAGGGAACCGTATTTTCTATCCTTTCATATTAACCAAATTGTCGCTGTTAGTTGTTTTTTGATAAGCTATATTTCTAGCCTGTATATTGAAACAATAGCCATGATACTATGTCTACTTGACACACATGGGTAAGAGCTCATTTTCAAGCCTACTTGCGTTGCTTCAGATTAGGATGGGTAGCCAATTGAAACACGTATTTTATTGCTTGCTTTCCTGTAAGGGCTGGATTTCATGAAAGCTTACGTTGCTTGCTTTGCGTGCGATTTGGGTGAATAGCCAATTAAAATATGTGCCACACTTACCGTACAATACAACACGCTATAAAACACGTGTATCAATTGACTACGTGTTTTATAGCGTGTTTTACTACGTGTTTTATACCAAATCACAAGCAACGAAAGATTGAATGAAAATCAGCCATAATAGTTAAAATAGGCAAACTCAAGAAAGCAGTGAGAATTGTAAATTCATAGAGCCTCTGTCTAGAAATACAAGAGAATTTATTCTCTTTATTAGCTACTCCTGTTAGACTGTGTTTGAAGATACTTTAAATACTGTTACTTTGATCGTTTTGGATATATAGAACTCAGAATGTGATGCAAAACCAAGGGAGTCATATGAGTGCAAGGATATAATGTAGAAGAATGTATGTGTTTTAGCAGCACTCCTATCACTCCTTGATTTTACATCACATTATGCATGCTACGTATTCGAAATAATGAAAGCAGCATTTGGTGTATATTCAACGCCGTACAACAGAAGCAGCTAATGTCTAGAACTACCGTAATAAT
>JAGDQP010075077.1:0-10202 GCA_022664845.1 Lepisma saccharinum | reverse complement strand
TCTTCAAACGCCACCCTCCAACTTAATCAACCGTGACTACACTTTGCCGTGTGACGTGGTTATCAGAAACTACGCAATAAACATTTCGTTGTTAAAAGAAAAGAACAAAAAACATGTTCTCCCCTACCCTCTTAAGCATGCAGGGATGTAAAAAATATACAGAACTGCTTTCCGCGATTAATTTGCTTTTGGGAAACAAAATGTGTATTTTAGAAGAAAAAAAAGGACGTTAAAAACAAGTACTATCAGCTAACTTTGGACAAGAAATAATAACAATCAATACACAACTACCTCTATAAAATATATTTTTCGAGTTTCAGATTCATTGAATTAAATTGGCTTTATTTATGGCCTTTTGTCATTTTCAGCTCAAGCCAGGTTGAGATAGGCAGAGGATGGGTAGGGTATTGGCCAGGGTCTTTCATGATTTACAATCCCGGCATCGCAGTTTCAAAGGCATCATAATAACGATTTTTATTTTATTTATGGGCTTTAGGTATCTAAAGCTCAGGCCGAAACAGTGGAGGGGAAAGGATTCGGGAAGGTGATGGCAAGGACGTATGTTGAAGGTGCAATCCAGGTATTTGCTTGGTGTGACAGGAAAACCATGGAAAAACCTCAGTTAGGATACGGTCACTGGAATCGAATCCACGACCTCCCGAATGATACGTCAACGCTCTACCACTGAGCTACGGTATCATAATAACGAAGTTCGAATATTGCGTCTTTGAATCTGCGACAGAAATCGCACGAATCCATTGGACCGGATATCCGAAACCCCGAAGATCCAGATTTCGGATCTGAATCTCGAATACTTGGATATCCCCCATAAAATTCATTTTACCTTCTCCCCGCAATCATTTGATTTGTTATTCTCTGCTGTTATCTATTTTCCATATTTGATATTTTGAAATCGTTCGGTTCATTCAGTACTTCCAGACACGTATGTAGGCCTACAAATTAATTTCGGAGGGAGTCACTGTATTTGGAGAGTCCAACTCCAAAGTCGGTCTAGGTGTGAAAAGTACACTAAAATTATACTATTTTTATATTAAAAGGAATTTCTGGGATGGGGGTCCAGCCAGACCCAGGCCTAGATATATACGTCCATGAGTACTTCCATATCGCTCAATATCATTGTCTCTTGGTATTTTGATATTGTTCGGCATTTTGGTGTATAGATATCGTTTAGTATTTCGGTATATCGGTATCGTTCGGTATTTCGGTATATTGATACTTGTCGGTACCCACCGAAAGTCGGTATCAAAATCTCAACACCCTGCACCTGCACCTGCACATGCACCTCACCGTAAACATAGAACAGAGGCTCATCGTTAAACAGTACATAGTAACCTTGACTGAATTGCTTATTTAAATCAGAATTTGATGTAAACGTATCTTTTAAAAGTCTTAAACGAATCGATCAGATGAATCGAAACTGCCATTGTGGTTGTTGCTCGAGCTGTCACCGGATTGGGAATTTGTCATGACCGTAGTAACCGTGTGAATGCCACTAGACATACCACCATGAACTCGGTGAATTTTCAAGTTTTGAATTTAATTATGATCTTATGGCATTTTTGGCTTAGACCTTGATACGGTAGAGGATAGGAAGCATTTTAGCCAAGCCTTACGCCTTCGTCCCAAATGCTTATTAGGTATATATAATTTTAACCCCCCAGCAAGAATATCTGGTGGGAGGAAAACATTAATAGTCAGAGTTTCATGGGAGGGAAAATCCCCCAGTCACCCAGGATTTCGCACCGTCATGCAAATAGCAACCCTGCAAAACTATATTTAGACACCATTAATTTTGGCTTAGCCCCCCTTACCCACTGGTCAATGCTCGTACCTCACTATACGAAGTTTTAGTGGTATTTTAACATTCTCTCATTTTCTAATATTTTCTTGCAAGCTGTGGTTTTCATTAATAGAACGTTGTTTCATTCGTGTTGCTAAAACACTTATCCATAAGCTAAAATTAGGAAACCAAATCGTGACATAAAATTTGCTTCTATCTTGAGTTTATTGGCATAAAGTACGTGAAAACAAAGCTTTCTGACAAGGCTGAATTCTTTAATAACAAAAATAACTCCAAACGTAACGGTTTCGGAAGTATACCACTTCCTTCCTTAGACCACACTCTACAACTGAATATAGAAAAATTACCTAACCAAGAAAGAAAGGAGAACGTCTTTTCTTCCCACCAATCAGGGGACACTACTAATTAAAAGTTCACTTTTCTTCCCCTAGCGCTGCCCTCCCCCGGGCGAGCGTACCTGCTTTTCACCTGTCAAATTCGATAAACCACCAGTTCACAAACAACTTTAAACCGATAATAGCCGGAAACATCTTCCTAAAAATATTTTTTCACAAAAACAAGTCCCTCGCTACACCAGCTTAAACAAAAGAGCTTAAAAATTCAATAAATACATTTATAAAGTTAGTTACCTCCTTACAAATAAAAAAACGAATAAAGGAGTAAATAAGAAATAAACTAAAATAACATAATTAAAAAAATAAATAAAAGTAATTACTATAAATAAATAAGTAAATAAAATAAAAATTAAAGCTCTCTAAGTAAGAATTGCCGGTTAGGGTCCCCATTTTGTTATCTTTTTCCTCTTCAGAGTTCTTCCTTTTTCAAAATGCCCTCTCACTCTTCATCAATATTATATCCACCGTTACAGATCATAGCCTTATCGGCTACCTCTCTTATGTTTTTCGCTTCTTTCCACTTTCTGACTAATTGCCTACATTCATGCTCCACTACTGTTGCCTCTTTCCAGCTAACTTCATGACCCGTTTCACTGACATGCTTGAAAACAGCATTAGTGTCTCTCCTTAATCTGACATCATCCTTAAGTTGCTTTAAACGTTATTCTCTCCCACATACACCATATCACACATTCCAGACGACACTTCATATATACCACCACCACAATTTGTCGCGAGCCGCTGTCGATCTCATCATCTCATCTACAATGATATCTAGTATCCTCATACCGCCCTTCCTGAATGTCTTAATCCCTTCCCTCTTCAGAATTCTTCTGATATTCTGTGATCGCCCCTTCAATGCCGTGCCAAACTTTTTCCTTGTCTTCTTCTTTATCTTCATCTCTCTTGTTTCCTTCCTTTCCCCCTACTTCTCTTCCTGTCCTCGCCACCGTAGCCATTCCTTTCCAGCTGCTCCCATAGCCTTTCGATGTCTTTCTCCTTTTGATGCTCCTCCATATTTATCATACCAATTCTTTATTCCATATTCCTAATGAAATTCAGTTTTGTTCCCTCGTCGACGTCACTTCTCTTATGGCAGTAAACGCCCGCTGCACAGTCCTTCTGGAACCACAACGTTACAAACTTGTCTTCCCCTGATCTCGTTATTTTCATATCTAAGAAATGCATTACACCGTCTTCTTCCATTTCTCTCTCCAATATAATTCCCTTTTTCTCATCATTCAACTCTGTAATAAAGTTCTCTAGTTGCCTTCTAGTGCCTTTCCACACCCCAAACCAATCATCTACGTACCTACAAAACACCAGTAATATTTTACTATCTCTGCTTTCTCCCATTCTTTCATCACTAAATCTACTATTACCGAGCTTATACACCAACCAATGCTTAATCCATCCTTCATTTTCACTACCCTGTCACTTATCTTGCAGAAACCATTGTCCCACAAAAACATTAACGCCTTCTTCATTCTATCCTTGTCCCAGTTCTCATTTTTCCTGTCTTTCATGCCACTGTCCACTACTCTCAGAATTTCTTCTCTCACGAGACTAGATAACATACTTTTTACGTCCACACTAAACGTGACAGTCCTTTCTTTTCTTGCCCCTTAATCCTCGATCAATTTCCTCACTTCAAATTAACTATCCTTGCTTCTGCGATCCTCTTAACCTTCTTTTCCAAACCTTCCATTAAATTTCCCATACAGTCCAACCTTTGTCAAAAATTTCCCATACAGTCCAACCATACAGTCAAGACGGGTCTTAGTTTGACTCCCTTCTTATGAATTTTGGAAAAACCTTTCATCTTCAGTATCCTTTCTTCACCATCAAGAAACCTGGAGAAACCTTTCTTTTTGCCTTCCTCCATCACCTGTATTCTTATCTTATTCTCCTCTTATTCTCCTTCTTCCGCTACGTCCTCGTATGTACTATCATTCAACTGCCTCAGCTTCTCTTCATACCACCCTCTTTCCATCACCACTACTGCATCTCTCTTGTCCGCTTGTTCTACCACTACCTTTCCTGTTTTTTATTCTTCTTAAGCCTTGTACCTCGTTTTCACCAGGATTACTTTTATTCATTCTCGGAACACTCATCACTAATTTAACCACTTTTCTTCTCACTTACTTCAGCTTTTCCTTATCTCCTATTTGTTACAAAGCTTCCTCCGCCCCATAAACCATTTCTTCTATATCTGTCTTACCCTTTGCTAACTTAAATTTTTATCCTAGTCTTAACAAATCTTCTCTTTCGTGATCTCGGTTCCACCAATAGCCACTACCTTCCTCTTGGTGTTTCTTCTCTCTTCTTCCTTCCACCCTAGCCTTCTTCCCTTTTCAATCAGCCTCTTACGCTCTCTTTCCCTTAAACTTCCTTCCCAACATTGCAGACCCTCCATTGTCCACTCCCTGGCAAACACACTTAGATCTTCTTCAAAACGGCTCTTGTTTCTCTCATTCCGCTCTCTCAATATCTTCCTTCTGATCACATAGTACACCAGTTCTTTTTGTAACTTTCTTTACTCCATCTCACTGTTTTGCTCTCCACACCTCCACAAAAGAAAGTTACCGTTACGTTTGGAGCGATTTTTGTTATTAAAGAAGAAGCCTTGTCGAAAAGCTTTGTGTTTCTTTATTCAAGATGGATACAAGACCATATTATCATAATATTCATGAAAATACGTGAGTTTAAAAGACTGAGTGGCGTATTCTGTATTCGCAGCTTGGACTACCACTATCCAAAGTAATAAGATTTACAAAGAGGGTACGGAGGTCACACACACTACTGATGATGATTATGTGTTCTGACCTCCCTTTGATGTAAGTTAATATTACTTGTGCAGATTTAAATATTTGATCACAAGTTTAGACTTCGGTGGTAGCCTAAATAGCCCACAGGGTACGCTCCTGGCAAGACTATTTTTAAAAAAATGCCGGACACATTGAATTTGCACTAAGGATACTTTTCTCTTAGCTTATTCGAAAATTTATATTTTCTTTTTCACTATCGGTATTGCTCTTCTGTGTACATGACAAAAACGACATTGACAATTCAACAGTGGCGGATCATCAGGTGAAGCTGATGAAGTTCAGTTTCACTTATTTTGATACACATTATCTAAATAAGTATTAACTGGGCTACAAAGTCAGTCAACATCATCTAAGATCGGATATTGGCATTATCAGTACCCTGTCTAAACCCAGAAATTCCGTAATAAATGTTAACGAACAAGGATAGTAAGAACATGTTGATGGATTAATGTCTTGGTAGTACTTCACCTATTATTTGTATCATGAGTCGCCACTGCAATGCAATAATATTATTTCTAGTTCTAGCAAATTCTTACCCACAGCTACAAAATGATGTGGTGAAATGCATAAACAGCAACGGTAAACTTACTCAAACGGATACAAGAATAACCGAGTGCGATATATCGACAGTAGTATTAGCCACGTGCCCTAGCCGTTATTAAATAGCGACAAATTACCACTCGTGACCATCGAGGTTACTGTGAATAACACAAACAATGCAAACCCAGGTGTAGTAATTTCTTGCTCATATAATTTTTAAAATGCCGGAATTTTAAAAGAAAAAAAATTAAATGCCGGCCTGACGTTACCAGACAGGTTATAGAACCGGTTGTTAGGTTAAAACCGGAAATTGGTAACCCTAAACAGTATCCAACCCTGAAACCATAATTCGCCTCACACACACACGGAACCTGCATCATTCAGTGTGTTTTCTTGGGTTTGTTCGCTTGGGTTGCACCTCTTACACGAGTTTAGAACAAACAGTGTACGTACACTTTCATGTTGGAGTGGCAGTGAACCTGGACCTTTGTTGTTCGAACGGTCAGTGCAATTCATGTCGTGTTAAAATACTACAAAGACTTTCTGCTCTTCCGTTTCTGGGTACAGAGAATCGAGGAGCTAACAAGAAAAAGCCCACAGTTCCACTTTTTAAATTTAAACAAGTTTTATTTTTGAAAGACCTTAAAGAAGAGCTGTAGGAAACATCCAAAAATATTTTTTATCGAGGAAGTACATATTACTTCTCTCAGAAAATTACTTTGCATTATTTGATGCAGATCTTCATTCAGGTCTTACAACAAACAAAACTTTTTCTTTAAATCTACAAATGGACTTGTGAGCTTTTGCTTACTACCTCCTCAATTAAAAGTGGAATTGCATTCACAGTGTATGTGTAAGAAAATATATTGGAGAGGGCGCTGTGTGCTTACAGAAGAAAACAGCAATCTGTCCGACCAAGTGCAGCTGTTCGACTTGGTTGCACGAAGATACACTACGACATAACTACAGTATATCTACTAAGGACCCAAGTAAAAAACAAAATTATTTTAAGTTGATGCTTACAGCATACCATCAACTTGAATTTCTTACTTTCTTCCCATTGTTAAATACGGCACTGTTCACAATTATAAGAATATCTTAAAATAAGGATCTTACCTGAATTATATCTTTGTGTTTGCTGGTCATATATATGTAAATCGAGGAACATCATACGACATGTATAAGGATAATTACGTGTGTTATATAGTAGCCATATTAGAGCACTTATTTCAATAAGAAGACTAATCCAAACGGCACAACTGGTCAATTTTAGGAATAAACTATTCACGTTCAATCTTCGGATGTTGCTTTCGAAGAACCTATATATGTACAGCTGGAAAAGAGAAAAAATCGTTTAGTGGTCATTTTTTTTATCGATTCATTGATTAGGTTTATTTCAACATTGTACTTTTCATACTGTAAACAAAAGTGAACTCCTTATACGACTCTCAAGTGCAACAAACTGACGAATCTTACATGTACTTTAGGTTGTAAAGGTATGAACAAATTGTTGTTTTCACCAGGGGCGGCAATTCAGGTGAGGTGTGTGAAGCTGCACTTCACCTATTATTTTGTTTCTGTATTCGTTAAAAATATTGAAATTAATATCATAAAATGCCAGAAAGAATAAGTCCAATTAGTTTTATTACAGCTTTGCCTACAAGTAATTCACAATTCTGATGCTAGAAGGTGCCATCAGTATTGCGAAGTACAATAGTCTTCTTCTTTTTTACTGCCTGGAGCGGAAGTGCAGTCCACACTGTATAGCAGAAGGTTCAATTCTCGGTCAGGCTATTAAGACCCATCAGAAGTAGCCTTGAGCTTAGCACCGGCAGAGACCAAGGTCCTACCCATTCGTTTCTTTCCTTCTCTACTCTGTGCTGCCAGTGAAGTTGTCTTCTGCTCTTCCAAATGAAATTTTCTTCCTAATGCATTGCGAGATGCTGGATTTTTTTATTCAAATCCTACTGCAACAGCACTTTGAGTGGTTGCGACAGGGATGGAAATTACATGATAATTACCATGTTCATCAGGAATTTCTTCCCCTGTACGATGTATAATCCAGATTTTATTACCAGAAAATGAACGATAAATTGGATGCTTAGCATCTTAGCTAAAACATATACGATTTAAAACCAAATAAGTTGATCTGTCATCACGCTTTTTAAAGAGAAAATGAAAGGAAAAAGTCGAAAACATGTTGCAGACGAACTCGAAATGTTTCAATGTAAATATAGCTATTCATTTAATACTGCTTCTAGGGATGTAATGGAGGGTAATCGGCGTATACCCACTTCAATGTTTTAAGCATTATCGTATACCTACCTAAAACTGATGAAATACGCAGCCGCATGGAATACTAAGGGAAAGGATTCGCTACAGTAGATGCATATATACACCTAAAATTTCAGTTTTACATCCCTGACTGCTTCGCAGTCTCTCAAATCTTCTCACTCAGTGTTGAACGCAGAGAATTCAGGACGTGTGTGTTAGGGGAGGGTTATTCGATTGATTAAATTGTTATTAACGTCCTAAACGAGCTGGTAAGCTACTAAGGACGGGACCTACAGTTTAACGTGAGTCCGAACCATTTGTGTCCCCACCTGGAATCGAACCCGGAATCCCTTTATTATAAGGCAGTGAGCGTTACCACTTACCTACCAGGGACACTTGAGAGTTGTGTGAATAGAGGAACTTTACTTTCAAGAACAATATTTTATCTCTCGCTATGACTCATAGCAAACTATCGGGAGAATTTTCAAGTTCCGATGGGAACTTCCCCCCGAGTCACCCCTAGGTTCATCATTAGTGCCATCAGATGTAATTATTATATGGTACACGAACATCGGATTGGATCTGCGACGAAGTCAGGCATTGGAGTTGATCTGTTCATCAAATGTTAAACCCACAATTTCCCACTTAAACGTAAAAAGAAATATACATCCTCGTCATAGTCCGGAGTAGATACAAATTTGATAGGTGACAAAAGTTTATATTAGCTTTATATTAGTGACTCAAATGTTTATATTTATAAAGCTTTATATTTAACTAATTAGTCACATCTTCACTACTAGGTTTTAAAGACTGATTAAAAATGTTGGTGATAAAATGATCATATAAGTTTATATTGCGATTACATGTATTGACTGTTTTATATGAAGAAAATATTAATACCTATCCAATGCATGCAATGATGAATACAGTGCAATATTCCAATGATGTATGTATCAATGATGAAGTAGCTGTTTGGTGTTTTGAAATTCACGGTCGAAGTTGGTACGTAAGGAAGTGAATAATTGTTGCTTTTTAGCGTCACCGCCTGTGGGAAGTTGCTGCGGATCACCAATGCGTAATTCTGGCTCAGATCAGATCGCTTATGGTATGGTACTTTTTGTTCGGATTTGCTGTGACAGATGAATACGTACATGGTGAGCGAGACCTGAAACGATGAGGTAGATCTATAGTATGTGGTGAGCGAGATCTAGCTGTGCTGAAGTTCGTTGTCGTTTGCCTGTGTTGGTAAAAGGTACTGATCTGTTGTTGGCTGGCGATGGTGAGCGAGATCGTGATGATTTTCCTGTGCGATTTAGTCGAGATTTGGCTATTTTGTCAAACGATGAATGCTGTGGTAATCCTGGAACTGCTTGTGGAAGATGTTGGTGCTGTTCTTGCTGGCTGATCTGTCACTGTTGATGTCACATGTTTACAGCAAGTGTGCTTTTAAATTGGCACGTATCATGCTTGAAATTTCATGTTAGCAGCACGTTTACTTTAAACTAACAAATGCAAATTTGACATACAAAGCTAGCATCAATTCCCATTTAAACTTACTGAAACCGTCTATGGTATTAGGGCTTGACCTACGCCCTGTACCTTCCTCATTCTAGAGAGTCTGATCCCACCTGGACGATTTTTTTCTTCAAACCAGTGATACACTGTCTGCTCTGAAATTGAGTCTATTCCCATGCACTTACCACATTATGATATATATGTTTCTACCACCGTATGTCTTAGTTTGAACTCGTGGAAGAAAATTACCGGCAAACACGCTGTTGCAACGTCTTGCATAGAGCTCTGTAACGTCATATTGCACGTGCAACTACACTTATCATGGCGTGAAGATTGGTTGCTATGACCATTATTTAGTGTATGCTATGGCTTTCAATGGGACTTACTCACAGTTCCGTAGGTCCGTGTTCAATAGCATGCAGGAAGAGTATAATGTGGACATTGTTCGCTTTGGGCATTTATTCCTAACAGCCTGGTATCATGCTATTACCTTAATGAAGGACTAAAATCTACGTCAGATCCGGTAGGTCGCCATGGAAACCCGCTATGTTACAGTCTAAACAAACGGGTGTTTAGCAGTAGGTTTTGTGGTGTTCGATATTCAACAACTCGTTATGGGTTTGTGCTGGATTATCATCATTACAATGAAATACACATGTGTTGCTTTTTCCGTTTCCAATGGTCTGAAACTAGAAAAGGAAATGGAAAGAGCTAATTATGTAAGTACCCGCTAAGCAAATTCGCGCAATGCCATTGAACGCAATTTTGAATACGTTATGATTATGAAGATAATTCATAGTTGATTGCTGAGTTCTTGATTAAAAAAAA
>JAGDQP010075076.1:0-10202 GCA_022664845.1 Lepisma saccharinum | reverse complement strand
TTTCTCCTTCTTCTATTGTACTTATTGTAAAAAAAAAAAAAAAAAAACTGAAATCAGGTCGTGTGAAGATTTCTTCATATCTTCTCAAACATATCGACATAATTTATAAACCTTTGTGTATGTTGATCAACAATTCTATGTACTCTGGTAAATTCCCTAAGATACTGAAAAAAACAACAACATTATAGTGCCTATTCATGAGAAGGGCGATAAAAATGATCCGAAGAATTATTGACCGATAGCATTGGTACCTGTTGTTTCTAAGGTTTTTGAATAGGTAGACTAATATTAACTCAATTAACCTACTATTTAGAACCAAACGGATGTATTAACGATTCTGTTTCGTTTTAGACAGGGGTTAAGTACCGTTTCTGCAGTTGAAAAAATTGTTAGAGTGATCCTTGACAACTTTGACTCCAAGAAAGTCACGTCTGCCTTGCTGCTAGATCTCAGTAAAGCATTTGATTCGCTTTCCCATTCTATATTAATAAATAAATTACAAATATATGGTATAGTAGGGAAAGAATTTGACCTACTTGCATCGTATTTAGTCGATCGACAACAAGCTGTAAAGATTAATAATGCCATTTCCAAATTTCTAATAATTAATAGAGGAGTCCCACAAGGTTCAGTCCTGGGTCCTCTTCTTTTTGTGCTGTATATGAATGAGTTCCCTTACGCTTTGGAAACTCCAACTGTATGCGGATGATACAACTATTCTGTCGAGTAATGTAAATATTGTTGGTCTAATGAATGATGTTAGCAAAAAAAAAAATCTATAGCGATATCCTGGTTGATGCAAAATGTCCTAACCCTAAATGTCAGTAAGACGGAAAATATATTTTCCTTAAATGCAGACATTAAAAAATTGAATAAGCATAATTCCGTTAAACTCTTGGGATTAATTCTGGACAGCTCCCTAACTTGGAATGACCACATATATTTTGTAATAGGGAGGTTGACGAAAAGCTTGTATATTCTACTTAAATTAAGATTTAATATTTCTTCAAATTACTTAAAAATGGCTTATTATGCCCTTTTCCATTCGTATATCTCATATGATATTCTCCTCTGGGGATCTGCCACAAGATGGAAAGAGGTCTTTATCTGGCAGAAAAAGGCTATAAGACTGATGCAAGGTGTAACTCCCTGGCATTCCTCTAGAGTTTTTTTTTTTTAAACATTTTAACAATTCCATGTTTGTTCATTTTTCATTCACATTTTTATGCAAAAACTCATTTAGGAGAGTATGCGACTGGCTCCATGCGTCACACATATAATACAGGAAATAGACTACAGTACATCTTACCTAATACGAGACTTGCCAAGACGTATAATGCTCATTATGTGCAAGGTTTATAAGATTTTATAACTTATTACCATTGGAATTCAGAGAATTTCAATCTACGAAATTTAAAAACATCTTAAAAAAGATCTTGATACAGAGTAAAGGGTACACATTTGAAGAAACTGATTGACTTTTATTGCTAATTTTCATGATATCAAATTTTACTCTTAAGTGTATTATTTTCTGTGAGCTCTATGTTGTATATTGTATCTGTACCATATTTATTATATTTAACCATTATTTAATTGTATGTATCCATATTTGACACTTCCATATGCAGCTATGTTGCTCTGATGTACTATAAATAAATAAATAAAATATTCATGAAATTTTCAATGACAACAATCAGTCCAGTATCGCTTTTAGATAGAGGTCATTGATACAAACTCTGAATTTAATTATAGTATCTGGCAACCTATGAACAATGTTAGCAGTAATAATCAATTAAGAGGGCACATGTAAATAATTTCAGATCTTCTAGATGTTTCTTCTTTTGTGTCTGTTTAAACCTATCGTAGTGTATTGTGCCATCAAATACAGTAATTTCTGCAGTAAGTAATTACCCAAATACATTCTCTTTGTTTTCATTTCTGTTTTCAAAGTTCGGTGTAGGAAAGAAGAGACCAATGACCTCTATCAGAAAACGATACTGGACTGACTGCGGCCATTGAAAATTTTATGAATATATGAAGCCAAGGGGCTTAGAGTACATTTAATCTCGTTTGTCCACTTTCAGTCTAAACCAATATGGACACAATTTTCGATTCTAACTCAGTTTTTTACGCTTAATAACGCTGTGTGACCCGATTTTTAATTTATGCCTTAATTCTGTCAAAAAAATGTAAATATTATCTGCAGTATTTGTTATTCTATGCAGAGTACGATCTACTCTTACAAGAATAACTCAGGAATTAAGACTGAAATCAAAAATCGGGCCACACAGCGACAAGAAGCGTATAAAACTGAGCTAGAACTGAAAATTTGGTCCACATTGGATTAGACTGTAAGTGGACAAACGAGTTTAAATATTTGCTCTGGCGTCTATCTTTCAACACTAAGCAGCCACTCCAGTATCGTTTACGTAGAGCTCGATGGAAGAGACCGATGATTTCGCCGTTCTGAGACGGTCATCACCAACATGTACAAGCACAGAAGTTTGTCCTAATCTGGACTCACCCTAAGATTACTACGTTGTTTCGGTCTGAGCGTTTACTGACTAATGGCCTCAAAATTTGCTATTTTACTTTTGTGTTACTTATGGCTTAAGCTTTCGTCTAATTCTTATGCAACGTACTTGCTAAAATAATTTCGTAAAACTAGCAGCTGACTCAAAATATTTCTTGCTGTTTTTAATCTTAAAATGTTGCATAAACCCAACTTTATTTAACTTACACTATAATGTCTTCGTCAGAAGTCATGCCACTAGTTTCTGGTCACACTTCACCGTTGGACTCGACGAGTCGTGGTTCACTTTTCAAAGGGTTTAGTAATTAACTTGTTTCATACTTGTTGTACAAAAACAACGTATTTCGCGAGACCTGTGCCGGGAAATCACTGAAAGAACGACTTGCACTAAACCTTCACTGGGCTCTTCGTAAAAGAACTGATGTTTTTGTCGAAAAAACGGCGTAGCTTATCACACCCAGGCTGCCATCAAAGTTATATCTTCACTCACCTGCGGATGATAAAAGGTTGGAGACCGCAAGAAAGATTAGTTCGGAAAGATACGTAAGTAAAGCTACCTTTCAGGGGAGTTGTTGTTCGTGAACGAAACTCAGTCACAGTTGATATCCCTTTATTATTTTTCCAGAAGAAAAAACAGAATTCAGTAGAAACAGAATAGAGAACATGAGCGTGCAATTATAGTGTCTTTACAAGTTATGTTCGATTGTGTAAACTTGGATGTTCGATTGTGTGTTGATGGGGAAGAAAGTTACTACAGTTTTACATCTAATACTCTGTGTACTTCACTATCTGAAGTCTAGTATATAAAATTATGTTAGAAACAAATTCAGTTTTTCCGAGTAGCAACTTTAATATATTTACCGCCCGTATTTTATCACAAACTCACTCACAAATTCACTCCTTGAGAATGGCCGTAATTACTAATTAGGTTTGATTGCATTAAGTTCCTATTCATTAGAAAAATCCACTAGTAAAATTACTGTTCATACAGTGTAGCCTGCAAGATTTGTTATTTTCTTTTAGTAAACTACGACAAATAGAAGAAAAACAGTTAGCTTCAAAACATAATACAATAACATACATTACCAGAAGTTTTCCTGTTTCATAACTAGAAGTGTGTTAATATAAATTTTCAAAACTTCTGTTAGTTCAGCTTAGCTTGACATGCATAGAATATCTTTCCCAACATTAGGTTAGTTTTTAGCAGACGGATTATTTTACATCAATAGATAGTTTCCATTAAATTGTATTAGATCAAGCACATAATTTCCACTCTGATCTAACACCTAAAAGACTAGTTCCATTTAAGCAAGATCTCATTAGAATTAGTATAGCATCCGAAACTGGCACATAAAAAAAAACTAACTGACAACGTTCGTACATTTACACATTCCATCAAGTAAAACTTATCGTTGTTTTACATTGTTGAATGAAAGATTCCATCGGAATAAATAACATCAGAAATGACACTTTAAATAAAATAATTCTGTTTTACCTTGCCTCGAAGTTTCCCTTTTCAATCCCTGAAATCTTCCTAAAATTTTCCTCTTCCGTACATATCGTTTGAACCTTTATAAGATATAAGAACACACTATGATCCATATATAATCTCACCATCCAAATGCTGGTATAACACGAACAATATGTATCCTTTCAAATTCAAGAAAATAGCTGATCTTCATTTCATAGACAAAACGAAGTACTATCAAGATACATAAAGTAGTTCATCACAATCTTTTGATTTTATTAGTTGTGACGTCATCCATAGAATAAGAATCTATATAAAGAGCTGACTCTTTTGTGAAATAATCCATAGATTCATTAAAATAGAAATGTCAATAAAATTATATTTCCAATAATAACTTCCTTTCTTGGAAAAAATAATTTAATACCCATATCTTAAGTCATTAACTGTTCGTTCAGCATCTTCTAAAATCTCTTCTTGACAGTCCTTTAGTAACCAACTCAGCCATATTTGTATATTTTTTGCGAGTATTGGAAATTTTAAATAATTTCCGAAAATATTATCATATAAAACTTTATCTAGATCATCCAGTGTTTTCTCAGAAGTCATGTTATTAGCAGTTGAATTCATTGGTGCCTTAGTTGTTTCGCTTTGGATATCTGGAACGATTCTACCTCTTCCATGGTATCCTGAACCTGTTGTCTGGTATCTTGCAACTCCTCTGATTATATATTAACAACTGCCTGAGTAACCACCTTTAATCTATTTTTATGCTCCCTTTTAATCTTAGTACCTAATCTCTCATCTAAGCTTTTCTGTAAGTCAGATTGATTCTTAGTTCAAATCCTAACGTTTTTCTGAAGTGTGGAAATTAATTGTATTAATGATGTCATATTATGATTTACGTTATTTGTAGTCCCTTTACTTGTTTCTCCATTACTAAATCTAGAATAATAATACCTTGAAGCATAACTTCTATTCTCTGATTTTGTTGTTATCGAGTTGTACTTTCTTGGTTCGTAATGTGTTCCCGTTAGTAATTTGTATCTTCAATTGTAACATACTGCGTCTAATCCGGGCCGACTAAGTATGGCAATGGGTGATTAGTCACTAACCAAGTTACATGATAAATTGTATTCTTAAAAATACAAGGTAAATTCGCTTGTCATATAATAGCCATCTGATTGTTTGTAATGTCTCTCACTATAGGTATATCCTTAGTTTCCTCAATTTCCACCTTCATATTATCTATGACATATTAGTTATATTGTGCCTTGTACTTGTATCAACTAAAGAATCGAATAATATTTGATGTGATCTTAAGGTAAACGACAAAGCTTGTGAGAGTCTATTAGTCTCATTGGAATCTACCGTAGCAAGCCAAAAATCATCTAACCCTATACCACATTCTATGTTGTTAACTGTTTCATTTGGTGTTTCCAGTTCTATGGATTGAACAGTTCTAGAAAAAGTTTTTAAAGATTCTCTAGTATTAACTTTATTATTAGAACATCTGATCTTAAAATCACCTTGTACTCCACATTTCAAACATTTTTGTTTAAATGCCGGGCACGCGCCCCTAAGGTGAGTACGTGCGCAAAATTTGTAATTATTAATTTGCCTCCATTGTGTATCATTTTTTGGAGAATTTCCTCTTGGAGTACCCTTACGAGATATGATATTAATTTCAGCCTGACTGACGGAAAATTCTTTTTGTCTACTAGAAAATACATAACTGTCCTTTTCAATACTTTTGTGTTGTACTGCCACAGATATCGCTTTGTCTAGATCTAAATCATTAATCATTAATAGATAATAAACGTCTCCTTAAATTATTATCTTAAATACCAAAAATAATTTGATCAGCTAACGCTTCATCTAGATAAGTAACAAATTTACAGGTATTTGCAACTTAATTAATATGTTCTATTTACTCTTTGACAGTTTGAACTTGTTGTGTTGTAGCGTGCCAGAAAAACCATTGCCAGATTTGGCTATCTTGAAGAGAAAAATATTCAGATCATAACATCAGGGTCACGCTAACTGTGGAAGATCCGCACAACATGGAGACTTAAACACAACACATATTTTACTTCCACAACCCCTGTGGCAGGGCTAAGATAAGGCATACAGGTTACCACAGGGCGCCCCCAGCGAGCGGGCGTAAGCCACTTCCATTCATCAACACTAATCTTACCTCCCTCCGATACCTGTACCTTCGCGCAGAAAAGTTCACCGGGGTCCAGTCAACCACACCTCTTCCAAACCGTGTCCTTGCCTGTATCCCCACTGACCCCAAATAATATCATAACCAGCACTCTGCAACTACAGGAGTACTCTGCTCCTGTTTCAAAGTCTTACAGCAAGTCATCTGACCTTGCTAATTAATATATTTATATTCACTTAACATCGAAGCGGCTAAACATAAATCACTAGGCTGGCATCCATCAACATGATTAAATAATAACGAATCAACACATATTTATATATTCATTGGGGCGGCAGGAGGAACACAGCACTTAAGGAGCTGCAGGTGGCCACCTCCCAGGGTACTTAACCACCAGGTTCAAGAATGGAATATTTCATAGCACCACCAAAAGAATCGAAGAGTTGAACTCAAATATCGACGGCTAGGTATACGAGCAAACAATCACAGAATCCAAACAACGAAGAAAACAGGAGACACTAAACGTAAACACATCCCCATAATGAACCCGAAACAAGCAACTTGGCCAGCATTCTAGAAGACACCTTGCCGCTGACCAATGGTAGCTGAAACACATTATTATTGGGTTCACTTTGTATAAATACTCAAAGAGCACTATACTCTTCCTGTACTGAAGCTACGGACCACCAAGTTGAGATTCTCGCTTAACACACCAAATCCATTCTACATAGTAGGTGGGCTTTCAATAAGTAAACAAACAGATGAGTAATTGCATAGTCGCACAAAGTAGAAGATAAAGAAAACAAACAAAATAATCACCATCGAGCCTAACCTAATTAAGTTACGTACAAGAGACAATTAGTATCCATACTACTGTATGTAATATAGGTCGATGGGGGAAAAGAAGTTTAAGTAAAACTCACTGTCCTTTCAAGCCAGAATCTCACTTTGGTTAGATCACACTACCGTACTAAGAAGAAGATTTACGTTGGATTGCAACACGAAAATAATTCGCATGAAATAGCTTTACAAATATGCAAGAATTTCAACCAACCAAAATAGTAGTATAATTTCTATAACCCAGTTTGTTTATTTCAAGAAATTAAACAGGTTTCAGAATTGAACTTATTACTGTTTTATTATAAACTTTCCTGTTCAAAGATTTACATTACCTGAAGATAAAATTATAAGATTTCGCACGTTGACACTTGAGAACAAAACTTTACGAAAAGAAGCAATCTTTCACTGACAGCCAACAGCTGTTTTCTCAAATAGTACAGAACATTCATGAACAGTGTGCCAACTATGTCATTAAGCATCTATCGTTTAATTAATTAAAGTTTTATCACATTAATTTTTGAAGAGAAAAAATTAGTCGCTTTATAAACAGAGTGAAGTTAATTATCACAGTATAAGATATAAGAATAATAATCCCATACATTACCAAGGGGTACGATCTGTACACACAAAATGTCCATATTTTTCACTTGTATAAAATTTTGGGTTAAAAAAAGCATCGAAAGAACAGTTTATACAAGGGAAAAATAGGCTCATTGGTACCCTCAAAACACAGTGCAAAACACGTAATATGTCATATGGACTGTTTAAATTATCAATTTTAAAACCGAATATTGGGCCCGAAAATAGAAATTAATTATTTAAATTTACCCATCGAAAAAGTTACATACGTGAGGCTTAACCGGAATTCACTCCAGTGAACACATAAACACACACAAATATTAGCTGTCGATTCCTTCACCCCTTCCATTTTTGAACCAAACAAAATTCCAAGAAACAGGTTAAGAGGGGATGAAGTATCGAGATTTTCCACACACAGCACACTTACGAAATAATTACAACATATTTTCGCCGAATTCCATTATTTACTTCTTGCATTATTTTCTCATTGTTTGTATCTGAAAATGACAATATTTGTTTCTATAATAGATAATTTCACTTCAGAGAACATGACGCATCAGAATTCAAGTACTTAAATATTGAAATAGTATTCAAAATTACCAAATCCTAAATTTCGCCTAGAATGCTCGTGTTCATAAACTGTTAGAGGAGGAGAAGGTAGAGAAAAATTAAGCACACATGGTGAAAGTCTCTTCCTTCAGATCAAAAACAAGTTACGAAGAGTTCGAAGTTCAAACCGGAGGTAAAGTTAAATCGAATCACTCGAAGTTATTTATTAAATCTTGAATTCCAATTTCGTTTAGTAAAAATTTGCAAGATGGCTACCCTCTGCAAGCCCGAGGCATGTGGCAACAGTTCACCAATTATTAGAATTTCCTCAATAGATGATGGAATTTCATCTTCTCTTATATGAAATAATTTGGAATAAACTCACCCAAAACTTGAAGACATCCTTCTTACTGCTTTGACTGGTAAAATTACGGATTTCGGCGAATTATACGTAGATAGAAATTAAGGGTGGTGATGCTCCGCCATATACAGGTCGGGTACAACGATACATGACGTTACGCGCACTAAGCACGGGAAACGCAGTCTCGAACCAAACTCACACGAGACAAAATATAACGTGAATATCGGGATATAGTGCGGAAATCCAGAGTCCCAAAAATAGCGAAACGCAAAACAATCAAAATAAATTCTTTAAAATAATAAAGAAAATATTATTACTAAAATAAGCATAAACAACTTACGTACTAAATATATCAAAATAAGAACTCTCGTTACCACCGGGAGTGACGTAGGGGAGACAAGGTCATGAATTGACCATTATTAAATTACTCAGAATTAAATTGCAATGAATAATTAAATAAATCCCAAAGGAGAAAATTATAATGGATAAAAAAAACTAAAATATAATTTGATGCATAGAGACAGTATCATAGAGAACTCTATGAGTTGCACTAAAGCTAGCGGCTTGGTTTTCCTCAACATCAAACAGATGGCAGTACTGATGTTCAAGAACTGACACATCACAGTGTTATACGGTGAAAAACAACAAATCCGCTAATTCTGAAATTTTGGGTAGGTTTGTACAGTTTGAGTAACAACTTCTGAAGTTCTTCAAAAACTAGATCTGTAATTTATTTTGGACTGCAATCTTGTTGCACGCATTCAAAAACCGTACTATAAATAGATGTTAATAAAAGTGCTGCTTTTTTTTCATCTTTAACATCATGTACCTTGCAATGCAAAAGAAATCTTGCTAGATAACTTTCGACGTGATCTTTATCACCATCAAAAGTTTTGTATGCAAACATTAACATAGCCATGTTCATTAGTATTCAATAATGTGCAAATTCTGTTTCAAATCCACGTTAATATGTGAGTTCGATCTGACCATTAATTGTCGCCAATTTAATACTCTATGTACTTTACTATCTGAAGTTTAGTATACATAACATTATATTAGAAACAAATTCAGTTTTCTGAGTAGCAACTTTAATATATTTATTGCCCGTATTTTATCAAAAAGACTTAGTAAATTCGCTTGCTGAGAATGGCCGTAATTACTAATTAGGTTTAATTGCATTAAGTCATTAGAAAAATCCACTAGTAAAATCACTGTTCATACAGTATAGCCTGCAAGATTTGTTATTTTCTTTCAGTGAACTAAGACAAGTAGAAGAAAAACAGTTAGTTTCAAAACATAATACAATAACATACATTACCAGAAGTTTTCCTGTTTCATAACTAGAAGTGTGTTAATATAAATTTTCAAAACGGTAAGTTAGTTCAGCTTAGCTTGACATGCATAGAATATCTTTTCCAACATTAGGTTAGTTTTTAACAGAAGGATTATTTCACATCTATAGGTTAGTTTCCATTAAATTGTATTAGTTCAAGCACATAATTTCCACTCTCATCTAACATCTGAAAGATTAGTTCCATTTAAGCAAGATCTCATTAGAATTAGTATAGCATCCGAAACTGGCACAAAAAAGAAAGGTTGTGTCTAGAGTAACGACGGTTTTCCGTCGTTGCTTTAAGTTTTTAACATTGAGGGTAAATTTACTAGAGCAACGACGGAAATGTCCCCTCTCGCGTAGCTTGAACTACAA
>JAGDQP010075074.1:0-10202 GCA_022664845.1 Lepisma saccharinum | reverse complement strand
TAAAGTTGCCTAAATGCTTTAAAATTAACTTCCAGATTCCTGCAAGTAATTCTACTTACATGATGATCCAGTAAAGTCAGTCCACGACACTGTTAGCACTTTAATGACTACTCATTCTGCAACTCTTGTAGTGCGAAAACCTTGTACTCCAATGCCAAAGGTCATCAAATAGGAGATTATTTATTGTTAAGTATCACCTCCGTTGTGTAGCAGCTTGGACGAATACCCAGACCTTCATCACTTATAAGTTCTCATCTCTTGAATCAGGTTGAACATAAGCTAATCTGATTATGGCAAGGACAACTGAATTTTCGTCGTTTGAACTGGGACATGATAGTGGCTGAGCAGACGGATGAGGCATTTTATTTTCGAATGTTTATGTATATTCAACGTTTCTTGATCCACCGTGTGTATCGGGTTCTCATATGGAAGGCACTGTCACTTATTGCAGATAGCGCAGTGACCGACCACAATGTTACATAACATATGTGTTGAATGCCGAATGTATCTTAGGTATAGGCAGAGCAGTTTAGCGTTCTTTCGTTTCCATGGAGCATGAGAGCACAAGACCCATAAAAGTACCCCTGTTAACACCAAGATACCGGTCGAAGAGCCCCAATTGTACTCATGAACACAGTAATTCGATTTTGAAAGACTGTCCTGTTCGGATAAGTCTCGGTATTGCAGGTTTTGGGCTGATAATAGGATTTGAATGTGAAGCACACTGCACATCCCGTGAGACTACAAACCACAGTTATCAACAAAACAACGTGCAGGTTGGTGGAGATTCCATACTGGTGAGGTGTGTTCATGTGGCAAGACTTAGTTCCGATGACACTCATAAGCACGTCACTGACCAAAGATTATGACGTTGTAGTATGATGACCATTCGCATCTCTTCATGAACGTCATATCAATATAACGATTTCATCTCCAACAGAACTGTATTGTCCAGAATTGGTTCCAGAAATATTGTAGGGAGTTCCGTCACATGTTATATCCACAATATTCGCAGGAGGTGAACTCGATCGAGCACGTACGAGAGATGTCTATTAGAATTCAAGATATTCTAAGCTGGTAGAGTGAGCGACTATCCAGACAATATGACTTAGCATCTCACCTGCCGTCATATGTCCATTTGTAAAACCGACGCCGCTTCAAATCGTTGGAATTCGTCAGATAAAAGGTCGTCAGGTGCGTCACGATAATATGTATCTATCCTATGGCTTCTGACACGTAATTATTTATCTAGTTGATAATTTAGCGGTACTCATTCTGGAGACGGAATATCTGGGTTCGACTTACGATTATACCGATGAATTATTTTTCTAGGGGTTTTTTAATCGTTTCAAAAAGTAAAGTCTCCTTAGAAAGGAATCAATGTCTAAAAGTAGCTTTAACTCTTTTGTGTCTTGTAGTTCTTATACTAGACTAATAGCAGTGGTCAGTAAATGGAACAGTTACTTTTGTATGTACCAAGAGGACTGGCTGCCCAGTACCTACTCGCGGCCACATTGATTGATGTCTTGCAGGATTTTCCTCGGTTTCACCAGGCAAGTGCCTGAATAATACCTCGAAAAATACCTTAATAATCTCTTTCCTGGGAAGAGTACTCGCCGAGAGACTTCATTCCTTAAACCTTGTTATTAGTTCAGGCCTTCAATGTAGGAAATAACTACAAATATACATTTGAAACATGAACGCAGGGACATAGAAAATGGCCTTCAAGGTCTGTAGTTTCCAAGTTCAATATTTCAGCAGTGAGAAGAGTTTCACGTTGAATAAATTTTATTTATAACTTCAGACTTTATGTAATTTTCCTGCGGAACCACACGAGGTGGAAAACTTTTGGGAAGCAGTCTATGCTTGTTATTGACGCTGAATAATATCTAGATAATCAAAGCTCAACGTCTGTTTGTTTGTTATACAAATGCACACCGTTTAGCCAAAATAAACCAACCAGGTATATCCAATATGGTCGTAGAAAGACAGTAAAGTATGGGTGGTTCAAAAATTTTGAAAGGAGGGTATTTGTCCACCAGTAGAAATCTATCAGTATTTTTCATCTCAAATGACAGAAATAACCTGTTGTCTTATGTAACCGAAAAACACCGATATCGTCTGTGTTTCATATATATTGAAGAATATTTTAGTTCCCCTCACAGTGGTCTACATACCCTGAAAAGCTGGCCAAAGCCTCAAAATTTAAGTTGTGAAAATAATATCGCGGTCATGCTTATTTGAAAGCAGAAGGTTGATTGTATTCAAACCTGCCTGCAATAAATAGATGATCTCACCCATAGTTCTTCAGGCGCTAGCAAATTCACAGTTTGATTTGAGCATTTTGTATTTTGTAATAGTTAGTTCTGACGAGTACAAAGTGACTGCGTGGCTTAAAACTACGTACTCATTGCTTTTGGGAGAAAGTATTTTTTTATTTATTCCTGACAACATGAACTACACATAAATGTGTCTAACATTAGTCAGGACATTGCTGTAGATTTTAAATGTTATGTAATCTTTGAAACTGAAGATGTGTTACATATTCTCGTAAAGTTATAAAGTGAGTTCCACGTTATTTCGCCAAGTATCCTCTTCATAGATAAGTTCAATGGCCTAAGTTTTAGAAGTCACAAAGCAATTCTTGCTCAAATTTGCTCCTTTTTAAAGCATGTCTTTGTAAAGAAACAATTGTGCACAGTTCGTGCAGTTGTATTATTTCTAGGTAAGTAATTGTTAATAATTGTAAATAATTGCTATAGAGATAGGGAGTTCAAATGCAGCAGAAGAACTCTCTATCAAGTTCTGCAAGAAGTGAAAGGAAACAAAGACAAATGAGAAGCAGCATCTACAACACCAGGAACAACATCTCATTTCCAGTAATGGAAGGGAAATTCAAACAAGTTGCTCAATTATCTTATTATTATTAGTTTTTTTCGGCAAAGTGGCCAGGTGAAACAGAAGCAATGAACGCTTTTCGATGGACAATAAAGGGTAGCTGAATATTGCAATCGTGTTTAATATCTATCCGGTAGACCACTGCCTAAAGATAAAGCTCGTATCGCACCGCATGCTGATATGGAAGTATATTTGTCTTCTGATTTGTCGTGATATGACTACAACTCAAGAAACGTTCTAAAGCCACCTTAAAATCAGTCAAACAGTTCATAAGTAAGGGACTAAAACTGTATCAAATTTGTTCACCGTGGATCCGTACCTTTTTCTGTATTTCTCTTTCGTTTTACTCGTAACATTTTTGATCAGTATAAATTAGTATGCTTGTTACTTCCCTTATACCACCAGTTTGTTGCCAATAAAACATCGTCCTTCAAGAAAACTAAAGGGAACAAAGTTTTAGCCAGGTTTTTAGGGTCTCTGGACTACTTTGTTCTGCACAAAACGGATTGTTTTATTTAGCTAACCTTAAACATTTCTTAAAGTTTAGAGATGATGGTAATTGAAGATTTCAAGTAGAGAACTCTATATTTAAGTATAACTATGAGATTCACTAAGTTCAACTATGTGCCCAGCCCCATGGGAATAAAGAAAAACTGTAAGGATCATTTCCCTTTCTAATTTTTTTATGTGTGCTTTCAAAGATAACGCCACTTTTATGATTTAACAAGATTTTGTGCACTGTAAAAATTCAAACCCATTGTAATTCACTATAATGCTGAAAATCTATATTTGACTTTTTATTCTCAAACGGGGATAAAATTCAAGCGCTCTGTATGCAAAGAAACACTAAACACTACTAAAAAGTTTAACTTCACAGCAGACAAATGTCAGGATGGTACGGACAAACTAGGACCTGGCCGACTACCTTCCAACATCTCCTCTCCTACCCTATCTCTGCCTGAGCCTGAGATGCATCAAGTCCATAAATAAATTCAAACTCAAATTCAAGAACCTAACACTCTCTGTTGTTTTAAGGTTTCGTAAGCATTGGATAAAACTTTGCTGAAAGCATGGGAATTTGGATATTAATCAATTTTATGCTGCCATTGAGTCCATGTATTATTAATGTTGAATGCTCATCTGTCAAATTTTCATAACATAGTTGCCGCAATATTGATTTAACGCACGGTTTGATTAAACTTGAGCCATTAACGGGAGTAACGCATGTTTGTTTAGAAGTGTCAAGGCAGGAGCTGCAAGAAGGTGGGTAGAGGCAGTCTATAGAGATGAGAAAATACGACAATGATATATTAACATTATTTTAGTAAAAATATCACCAATGTGGTATCATAAATGTCCCCTTATACTGAGATTAAAATTTGATCATTAAAACAATCCTGTGCAGTGAAAACTCAGGCCTCTTAAGTGTCCATGAGATGTGATTAGAAAACATGGGGGTTGCCCTATAACTCACATGAATATTGATCTTAGTTTTGGCTTATTAATTATATTATGTTATCACCATTATCTCAGGTGAATCTCATTCTTACTATTTGTAGTTTATTTTTCTCCTTCTATATATTCATCGAAAAAATGTATCCATATAGCACAAAGACGTCTTACGAACATCTGAGAGACATAGTGCCTGAGGAAAGGGGAACTCCAACGAACACCCAAATGTTAGCTTTGGTCCCGAAAACGGAATTCTCATGGCATGCCTGCAGGAAATGTTTAGGATATTATATATAATATCAACGGGACATATATAGGACATTCTAAATCCCGGATACATCCTATGGATATCCAAGTGATCACTGGATCAGAAAAATAACAAAAAGGAATCCATACTTGTTCATGTTCGCATGAGACTTCTATGGAACATCCGACGGATATCCCTCAGGATGATTAAGATATCCAAGTAAGACCTTCAAGAGACTCGTTATGGATCCCTAAATATTCCGGGAAACGATTTGGCAGTTTAGGACACCCCTCGGACATCTATGGTATCTTCCGGGAAACGATTTGGCAGGTTAGGACGCCCCTAGGACATCTATGGTATCTGGGTATATACATACATGGATGAACGTGTTTGTTTTTTGTTTTTTTTACATTGTTGAATGTTTTCTTTATATTGAAAAGTTTTCTTTTTGGTCCAAACAATGTTTTCTGCAAGAAGTCTTCAATTATTCAAAAACTGACACCAAATGAAAAAGGGATGAATTATTGCTGTCTAGATACTAGTGAGTATCTTCCATGCAAAAAGAAATCGTGAAGATATTCAGCAAAACCAGTTACCCTTTCCTTGTACCGTGCATTCTGTTCTCACCAATCTGTTTCCGGTGAAAATTATTTCTTCCCCGCAACGAGGTGAATAAACTTATTCTGGAGACTTCTTGACGACTGCAAAGAAGAAATAATGAATTCATGTTGCACGAGTTTTAAACTCTTACAAGATGCCCTTTCGCGCAAAAACTTTTTTTGGTTGTTGTTATTGTTTCTCAAACTCGAGACAGAAAAAGTAATCTTGTTTCTTCCATTTCATGTTCTTTTTATTCACTAGAAAAAACAATAACTTGCTTTCCAATAAAGCTTGGATTTTCAAAAGGTCTGACGTAGTGCGTAGGAGAAGTAATGCTATCTAAAAAGAAAGCAAATAACTTCCTCAAATAAGCAAATACACGCTTTTCCCTAATACTCTTTTAATTTTGCTCTCAAGAAATCAAGTAATCTGACGTGAGGGGATACTATACAGCAGGGATCTCCATAATTATATTGACTGGCTCCGAAACAAACACAACATTTCAGTTACAATATTCTACATTGACTCTAAAAGAAAACAAATTAAAAGACAAGAAGTGATTTGATCCTTGAATATTATACAGACATTTATTTACTATTTTTCATTACATTTCTTGTTACTATTACAACAAAACAATTACTATATGAAAGCTACTATATTTGAGTTGATTCTTTATAATGTGACCCAAGCCCTGTACCTGCTTACCTAATTTGACCCGCTGACAAAAAATGATTGGAAACTCCTGCTATACAGAAAGACTTTTGTCAAGAAGCGTATTACAGTATGCCTCGAATAAATCTTTATTTTCTTTCAATATTTTTAAAAATGAATTACATTATCAACACTGAAAAAGAACATCACATCCCTAAGCAGCAATAGATCTGAGATCCCAGTATTATGTAGTCTGATGCCCTACCTAAACCGCTACTGCGCCACACACTTTCTTACTCAACTGTTTCCTTGTAAAACCAAGTTAGAAACTTTAATCGTTATATTAATATTACAAAATGAAATATTACTACTTGTCAATTACATAATCAGTTAATCATTCTGGATTATTTTGTTCTGGTCAGAATCTTGTTTATTTCTGAATATTTCATGAGCTTTCGGAAACAAGTGAGCAACATATAAATAAATGAGTTTCGAACAAATCTGGAATAGAACAAACAAGAATCTTAGTAAACAAAGCAAATTGTAAATTGAATTGGAATTTTAAGGCCTTTATCCAACTTTGACTCAGGCCGTATGGATGACGATGGGAGAATTGATAAGATAAAGAAAGTAGGTGAAAACGGGAACATCCCGAGATAACCCCCACACACGGTGTTTGTCCACCATAAACCCACCTGGCATGAGTTGGGTTCAAAGCAAGGACCCCAAGCTCCAGAGGTGAACGTTCTACCGATTCTGAGTTTTACAACGTAATTTTTACCCTGGTTATTGATATAGCAGGCGAAGAAACGTTTTAATCCGATAATGGTTATTGTTATTGAAGTTTGCACAGTAATATGATACTTCAACGTAGTTATGATGTTGGAAATATTACGTTCTCTATATGAGCAGAACTTAGCTTAACTTCAGTTGACAATCGTTATGGCCTTCTAGGAAAAGCATTGAGCTAGCCGACCCGTGTTCTAATCTTTGCTCTGTACCATTGTAAAGTAGTTTTTCATTTTCACTGATGCCAACGAAATTCGTTTAAACAAAATTTTGTCTACAAGAAGAAAACTTTGCCTGGGTTCTATTTCAACAAATTTTTATTAACTACAAACAAACATTTTTTTCTGAGTACGTCATTTTGAAGCTAAGATCTAAGCTCTTAGTTTTTCAAGATCATGTTTTAAACATTCCTTGTAATGTTGACCCCTTATGTTAACCTCCGTACAACTCATATTTAAGCAAAACTTCTCAAAATATTGCGAGAAAGGATGATGAAGGTTCATCCTACTTCGGAGTACTCTAGACATGCCAATTAAGTTTGTATACTATTACCCAGAAGCCCTGAGTTTCTGACAACTTCAATGCTTAGGTAGGGAAAACCCACACTACTTTTTTTATTGTGTCGAATAACGTTTATGCCAAGTTTCATACTGTTATGTCTAACGTAATGGAAGCAATTTGAAAAAAATATATAGAAAATAGATTGGCAACGCTGCCAGGTGGAGTGCTTGGGGACTCGGATCCCTGCCAGTATTTTTCTATTGTGTTGAATAACGTTTATACCAGGTTTTGCACAGCTAGGTATAACTGAATGAAAGCAATTTGAACAATTGTTTTAATACGTTGGCAACACTGAACTATTGTACTAATCATGACTGTTCCGACAGCTCTGATCTAGTCTAGCCAAGTCCTTTCCAACGACACCTCAACCACATCTGTACAGCTTGTGGTTCTGGATAGACATTTTTGGGTACGGGTTGTTAACACTGAAAACGGGGTGTCTGGTGACGCAAACACCCACAATATGTTGCTATGTGTCAAATAATGTTTATTCCAAGTTTGATGCTGCTATGCCTAAAGCAGAGGGGGAAAATATATAGGAAAAAATTGACAAGTCGGGTGCTTGGGGACGTGGACCCCCTAAGTGTTTTTCTATTGTGTCGAATTATGTTTATGCCAAATTTGGCGCAGCTTGGTCTAACTGAATGGATGAAATGAAAACAAATGATTTTATGGGTTGGCATCACTGAACTACTGCACCAATCTGATTGTTCTGAGCTAGTCTAGCCAACACCTTTCGAATGACACCTAACGCATCTCTCTACCTCTTGTAATTCCAGAGATTTATTTTTGAACACGGACGGACGAACGGATACCATCGGCAGGATTGCAAGATCTCTTTTGCTATAGTTTACCTATCAAGAGAACTAAAATGAATAATATAATACCGAGCGGCCACAGCTCAGTGGTACAGCGTTGGCTTCGCATTCGAGAAATCCCGGGTTCAATCCCGGCGACCGACCATCCTGACTAAAATTGTTTTTCCTCAGCCACACCTGACAAATGCCGGGATTGTACCTTCAAATTCTACCCTAGTCGACTCCTTCCCGCTACCCAGCCCGCCTGAATATTAGACGCTTAAAGGCCACAAAATATATTAAACCCCAAAAGAATATATAATCCTTACACGTCATTTTAGTATTAATATTATTTTCTAGTTGGTAACCGCAACTAAATAGCCACGTTTAGCACCACATCTAAATAATTTTGTATTTTGTTCGCATTTAACAGTTTACTTAGCAACGGGCTAAAGCGTCACAGGTCTCTCTCTTCCTGGTATCTCTTAGAAGAGGAAGCCACAAGACAACCAATTCGCGAATTCATCTAAAAAAAATGGAACATAGTTGTCACTTTTCTCTTCCGTACTTCTTTTTCAAAACTTTCTCTGCCATGTTCAGCTGTTCGTTGATTAGTTTTCGCCCCATGTGAGAACTGTAGAAAGGGCCATCTTCTTCCTTTCCTTTTCTTTTTTGTTGGTTCTCTCCAATGATTCTAGACCTGTCGGGAGGAGAATTAGGGAGCGAGAGAAAGAGAACAGAAGAAGAAGAAGAAAATGACTGTTGGTTGAAAGTCCCTCTGGAGATGCATTCTAAGTTGAATTTCTTGTATTGAATCTTGTCTGCATTCCTTTAAAGCGTTCTGTTTTCTCAGGGTGTTAAAAGTGACTATGGAAACATTCTGGATCTGTAGATATAAGGTAAACTGAGGATGAAAACGAAATCAATGTCCTCACTAAAGAAAATAGTTTAATTGCAATAATTGAAGATTACAAGGATAGAAGTGGGTATGTACGTTTAAAAAATGAGTTTCTACTCTTAACAGGTACTACATAGTGACAGATAACACCTCAGAAAATTTCAGCCGAAAAGGGAAAATAATTATCAATTATTATCAATTATAGTGGCTTTAAGAATATGAAATTATGTGGGAGTAAACAGGAGAGTCAGACTTTAAAACGCGTTTTACGAGAAACTACCTTTCATGTATGTACGTACCCCACTTCTTTCTCTGAACACTTCAATCTAGCTTTGTTAGATCAGCGATTCTCAATCAGCGTGTCGCAGCTCAATGGTGAGGAACGAGGACTGACCAGGAATTGCGCGGATTGAAAGAAATTAGCCTACTGACCTGACGTCAGCAAACGGACAAGCATTCTCCTCGCCTACCCAGCTTATTCGAGACGAAAAGTGGAAGCGGCTCTGGTGACTAGTAGCACAACCTAGCAGAGAACTCCTAAGAATTGAAGACTCGCTGCTAAAGCCGTCAAGTTAAGAAAATGGGAGCATTCAAGGAACGAAGCGCTGAGAGTGTACTTGAAGCTTATTGGTTTGCTTATAGGTAGCAACCAATATGATTAAAATACTCTCTCAGCGCTTAGTGCTACCTAAGTCCTGTGAATGCGCCCTATGATAATTTCACGGAAGAAACCAACTACTCCTCTTGACTACACTTGACGATAATCAGTGAAGCAGTCAAGTTGTTTTCAACAATGCGGAGGTTGTTCGAAATTGGATATGAGTGATTCTTTTACCCATACGTAAAATATCCTATGGACGTAAAATAAAATCTTGGAGAACAGAAATGGACTTGAACTATTTTTGAAGTGAGTTCTTCACCACTTTTTGGAAGCTACGGTTTCTAAGATCTTGTCTCTGCCACGAAATGAAAACCTTGAGCTCAAATGGTAATTCTCTTTACTCAAATGTCTTGTGTGTCTCGCTCAAAAATGTACAACAAAGTTGGTTGCCGTAGTAACCGGGAACAGAAACAGGATGCAAGATTGCTAACTGAGAAGCGCACCCAGTTTCTAATTGGTAGAATTCTCGTCCGGAAACAAATGAACCCAGGTATGATTCCCGGCCACTGCAGTTACTACCAATGTGTATTTTCCAAGAATGATTTAGCTTGTTTTAACAGAACTTTCTATTTCTGGACTTTACATTATTTCATATTAAATCTCAGCCCATGATCGTGGGCGTAAAAAAGTGAGGAAGCGGTCTTGTTT
>JAGDQP010075073.1:0-10202 GCA_022664845.1 Lepisma saccharinum | reverse complement strand
GTTCAGTCATCCCGAGCTGCGACCTCATAAACAATGTTTTCGATTCATAAATGCATTTTCCCATCCGCCTGGGAAGATGTTGCGGACATGGATCTCGAATGAACTCCTCCTCCTTCGTTTCGACTAAGAAACAAACCATGATGTATTTACGTTAGAAACCAGGATAAAATGTCACTAGTAAACAGGCTATGTATGCCTAGTGGACATAAATAAGGTTATGGAGAAAATATTTAGGAAATACAACTTTCTCCATTCATATGTGCACCACAAACACTAAAATTTATGTAATTCTAGTAGTTGATCAGGTTTTTCTCCCACCAGGCGCCAATGCGGTCATTTTCTTTGCACCAACCCAATAAATCAGTTAATTTACAGAAGGAAATTTTCTGTAAATTTATTTCTTTCTTTGATTTTCTTTATTCTCCAAATCAACGTACAGGACATCAACATGTTGAATGCATAGTAGTACGAGAGGAGAGGAATATGTTAAAAGCGCGTTTATTAGTGAAAAATGCCACATTGAAATGGGAATCAAGTTGGTACAGAGTAAAAGAACATGACACAATAGGACGAGCTTACACTGATTCATCCCAAATTTTGAAATTTGAAGGATTCAATTTTTTTAGGAAGGAACGTTCCAGTTAAAATGTATATCTGTATCTAAATACTTACAAGGATGATTATCTAAGGTGATTATCGAAACCCACTTCTCAGATGACTCTTCGATTTATGTCTAAAGCTATTGTTAATATTCAGACGAACTAGGCAATACAGCTGTATTCAAATTTCCACTGATGAAAATCAGAAACTTTTAGTTTCAAAACAGTATTCAAACAAAGGATACTTAGAAATCGTTGTCTCTTATTCAAATTCTAAAAATAAAAAGGACAAAAAGAGTAACCTTGAATCAACTGTTCGTGTACGTGAATGATGTAGATTTAATAGGGGACGATATACATTCACTACAAAGCAACACCGATGCACATTGGTCCCAATGATAGATATGGGCGGACAAAGATCGAAATTTTAACAATGATACGAGTTGTTTGATATAATTATGCAGTCAATGCCTGGATAAGTCAGCTGCCTGAGGCCGTGCTTGTTTTATGATATCAAAAGACGAAATGCGGGGAAAAAAGCAGATAAAGAAGACAATTAATTGCCTTCGTTCGTTTTCTGACTTGTTGAACAACATTCTCGTGTTCGATTTTAGTAATTTTGATTTCATGTCAAGTGATTATGTGAAAATGATAGTGAACCTATGTTTATGCCTAGTACATTTTTATTCGTTATTTAATACGAGAATTCATTGCAACACCTATATTTGAATGGAATATATGAGAAAAATAGTGTAAAAGATGATATCTGAGGTTATCCATCAAAATTATTTATATTTATGTATGTGTGTATTTGCTTTATATATTGAAGCAATTCTTAGCTGCAGCTTCGTGCATTTTATTTTATTTTTTTCATGCTTAGCAGAAATGGCTACTCACCCTGTGAAGTTGTAAATAACTCATCATGAACTGTTCAAAGGATGGTGTCACTTGGACAATGCTAAAATAAATATGTAAACATGTAGTACAAAAATTAGATTTAGATGCCTCTATAGGATGTATGATTAGTTATTGAAACGTTGTGGTTTTGTGAACATGTTGAAACAAACGGACACGAGCTAATCGACGCATAAAGGCATTTCTGAAGAAAAATGATGCACGGTTAAAAAACGGAATTAATTTCCAAAATCGCAGCATTGTTCTCTTTAGCATTCAACGATTCTACACATATACTAATGGGGGGAGCGAAGAAATTATTTAGTACCAGCAGAAGTGAAGCCCATGAAAATGAAGAACTTGGAACTTGTAATGACAAGAATTAGAAGTGAGGAACATATTCCCTGTGAAATTTCACTCCTGCATGCGTGAATCCTAGATAAAACTAAATACATTATAAGAAGTTGAAACGCAAAAAGAAATAGACAGATAACAACTAAGAAGAACATAGAGAAAGTAAATAAATTCAAATACTTTGGAGAATGCAAAAACGGGATCTCGGAAGAAAATGACTGTTGCTTAGGGCAACGCAAGTTTCTATTCCGTCGAGAAACTCCTTACCTCGCGATTAATGTTAAATGAATTGAACATATACAGAACAGTTATTCTGCCGGTAATGCTTACGGTTGTGAAAGCTGGAGTACGGCCCTAGCAGATGAACATAAAATTACGTTTGTTTGAAAATAAGATTTTGAGAAACATATACGGGGCGAAATGACTGGAGAATGGAGGAGACTGTATAATGAAGTACTTCGGGGACTGTACGATTCAACCGAAGCTGTAAGAATAATGCAATCGTGATGACTAATCAGTAGGCCATGTATCTCGGATGGGAAGCCGCAAGGAAAGATACAGTTGGGAAGACTGAGATGTCTTTGGGAATACAATATTAGAAGATATTTTCGAGAAGTAGGTGTTCGTGATGAAAACTGGTTTGATCTTGCCCCGGACAGAATCCTACTGTGAACGTTTGTTACTGCGGCCATGAACTTACGATTTCCGTAAGTCATTAGTTAGTTATTATTCTGATTCACATCATTATTATTTAGACTAATATCCTTCATGCCATTGGTCGATAATATGTGGAACGCCAACTGCACATCACCCATGCGCCGCTCACGGCGCGTGCACAGTGTACAGGGGATACATTTACCTTTACTATCCTTCCACAAGTAGGTCTTGGGAGGGGTCCAAGAGCTTCCGGGAGGTGTGTGTCCAAGGTGTCTGGGCATGAAACGTACTCCTGAAGTTATACTATTTTTCCATAAAAGTCTTAGTTGGGGGGGGGGGGGGGGGGTGTCTCAATACGTCCCTGGCACTCAATACCTACTCGAGTCGAGTCGTTAGTGATCACAACTGCTCGAGTCGAGCCGAGTCGCTGCTCAGAGAGACTCACGCTGCGACTCGGTTACAGTGAGTCGAGCGGATTGACATCCCTAATGGGAACATAATGTTTCATACTAAAAAAATAATAGACTAAAGACTATTGGTTTGTTTCTAAAACATTTTATATTTGATTTTATTTAATTTCCTCTTACGGGTCTCAATTTATTTCCTCTTATGGGTTTCAATAATGAGTCCTCTTTGTTGTAAATAACTCAAATAGGACTCTCATATCTTTACTGCATGTGTCATTGATATCTAAAAAACAACTCATATTCCGAACTATTAAAGAAAATATATTGTAAGGTTATTTCCGTCGCACCCCCTTCCCCTAATTTCTGGGTGTGCCAGGATGACTTTTCAACCGAAACTCATGATCCAGTTCTCTTCCGTATTTCTTTAACAAAGTCGGGTAAACACTCCAGCTTGCCGTTTGTAAAATGTCATAAATCCACCAGAGTCCACTCATCCCTAAAAACCTGTTTTTATGCAAGCCTTTACGCGGTCAGAGGGTTGACAATGAAAGGAAAGGTACTTCTTTCACGGTGGAACGTATTACTGCGCGTAACAGGGGAGGGTAAGAGGGAGTGGGAAAGTGGCGGAGTCCAATTCAGCAAAAGAGCTCGGAGAATTTTTCTTTTTTAGACGAAAATATTGATTTTATAATAAAATTGTAGAGTACATTTAAGAACTATTGACTTTGAATTTAACAACTATGTTCAGAAAGATGTATATATTTTAACGAACTTTTTAGAATTTTGATAACGTATGTAGGAAATTTTAAATTTGTCATTATATCACATTTTGCGTATTATCATATCTTTAACAATCGCTGTAATTAAAATAATGACACTTTTCCAAACAATAAAGAGTAGAAATGTAAAGGATTTCGATGTTCTCCAAATCAAGGTAAGATTCATTAAAATATTCCAACTAGCAAGAAAGTTATGATTATTCAAAAATAACATTAGGTTAAATGGGAGTTGATCAGGGTGATGAGGCCTTTTAATTGATGGATACGTAGTAAGTGATAGAGAAAATCTAATTAGTAATTAAATATTCATTGTCCCGGATGAAAATAAAACATACTAAAAGACAAAGAAGATCGAAGTTAATTGTTGTTTTCATCTAGCAAAAAGGATCACCATACTTTCCACAAAAGTGACACACTCGAGAAATGAGTTGTGTCGCTTTTTAAAGTAAGAAGAGGATCCTTTTGCAAAGTTATGACAGTTTTCTTGATCGAGTCTGAAGATTAAAATAGTTTTAATACATCATCGTTAAAGAGGTTTTGCATTCATTGGAAAAGGTACTTTTTTGAGGTAAGAGTGCGAACAGTATCCGAGTGAGATGTAAAAAAAACTTGTGCTCTCGACTGTACATACTAACACACACACGCCGGGCTTCATGGTGGCGAAAAAATAAAGGTATTTGCAGATTCTCTAGTTCCATCCAAACTAGAAACTGATGAGTTTTCTGCCCGAAAAGGGAGATGGGGGTGATTTCTTATTCCCTTCCATCGGAAGTTAATATTCCCTGGCTACGTGAATGCTTGGGGTACATAATTTGTAGCTCCTGAAGTCGACTCTCAGTGCGGATCTAACCATAGTATCGAAGGAAATGATTTGAGGAGTAAGTAGGATGGATGGGGAAGATCTGGCATTTATGGACAGACATTTGGTGGAGAAAGAGCTCAAGGGTCTGCGAAAAAGGATTTGTGAAGAAGTATACTGCGACTTGCTCCGAAATTTCTGAATTACATGCCCAAAGAAACATTCACAATTCGCTTAGCGAATGGACACAGTCGACTTCGCATACACACTGTCCAACAATTACAGTGTGATTTGTTGCGGATTTCATTTCATAACATTTATGAACTAACATCACTCACACTGTATCAAATACACTTGTTTCTTCGTTTTAACGCATTTATTAATGCGTTCTAAGTAACAAGTAATAATAAATTATAACAATAACAAAATAATGGAATTTACTTGATGAGTAGTGGAATCTCTCCAACTGTCTCCTGTGGTTGGACCAACATCACGATCCTCTCTTGACTCTGCTGTCACAACATCCAACTGCATTCCTACAGCACTCAGTTGATCGGTACTATAAATTTTCTCCTGAAATTTAAAAATATTATTGGCATCTACATTGGGTAACCCTAAAACAAATTATTTAAATACATGCAAAAATAAATTTAAAAAAAATACTCATTAACTAGGAGATCATTCACATTATTTAGCACGCTGAGGTATCCTTTCCTGAACTGAAGCAGAAAATGTGGTGAAATTTGTGTGTAAAAGGGAGAAACTTTATGGTTGTTCTGCATCTTTGGCTCAGGCCGGGATAGGATGCACAGTCGTCAGTCCCAAATATTTATCTACAATAATTTAGCAAGAAACTTCATTGTGTGAATTGTTCATTAAACACAGCACTGTTTTAATAGTGACTTTCCTCTTTGTGTACTGCCAACACCGTTTTACAATCCTCGCTGTGTAGTGTGTACAGCCAAAACATGAATGCGCCGGAAGCAAGTAGTTCCAAACAGTACTTGTTCTGAATTAGAAAAAGAACATCATAAAGTAATTTTCATTTGCTTATTAACGTAAATTTATATCTATCTATCTATCTATAAATAGTTCACTACAAACTACATGTATTTATTATTTTAAGTTCGATGCATCAACCAAACAACCACAAGTCAAAACGAGGGGTAGAAAAATCGGGTGGTGAGAGGGGGAAGTGTCTATGGTTGTGTTTCTCAAAATAGCAAAGAGAGAAAAGGAAGGAAAATTCGGATATGGTTGTTATTATTTTGTCCGGAGGCTATTGAGGATGGGTACATAAAACCAGTTCTGAGTGTGTTGGGGGTAGTTTTGAGAAAGCCCTCTGAATCAGTACAAGAGTAGAGAATATAGTAACCTTGACAAGCACTTCGGTTCTTGAATGGCTAGCAGTCTATTGTCTCCTACATTACACATATTTGATGTTTAGTTTACACGTTTTTATTATCACTTTTCATAAATTTGAGTTGCATGTCGTTACGAAAGAATCACAATAGGGTAAGACATGGATGACTAAAAAAACCGACAGTGTAATATCGAGGATAGGATAGGATAGAAAGAATTTTGGAAGGTAGTCGGCCAGGGCCTAGTTTGTAGGTACCATCCCTGAATTTGCCTGGTGTGACTGACGAAAAGCTCTATAACATCCTCGGGTAGGAAGGATGTTGCCGGGGCCTTCCTATTGTTAAGCCAACGTTCTAATAACAGCTACAGCCGATCGGTTCGACAACTTTAAACTTGGGAACTACTAACGCTAGTTAAGAACTTGAAATGTCGTAACTCGTTAAATCTAGTTGAATTTCTTATAACGCATAGATCATCCAAATTGGACATTCGCCTCTGAAGCCTGGCAGTACCAGCTATGCATAGTCCCTAATTGGGTTCCACCTAACATTTTATGCTACTTTCCGTGCAATTATAAACATAGTCGAGGCTAAAATTTGAATTTGAACTTAATTTTAAGGCTTTCAGGCAGCTCAGGCCACGAACCAGAGGTGAGCGCTCTTCCACTGAGCAACTGGTATTAAAATATCAAATGATTAAAAAAAAAAAAAAAAACCAGAACTATCAACACTGTTTTGTATGTACGTAGATTATTTTTGAATCAAAACTTCACAAATATTTATCTGTTCACTACAATACATAGTTATTTAATTATTGAAACAAATATGTGGAAAGAGCAAGTTGATGAAAGAAATTAACATTATTTCTTATATCTTACATTATAAAAATTCCTCTTATATTTGATGTGTCTCTTTTGTCAACCTGTTGATAAGTGAGGTGCGATTTTAGTATTATGAAAACGGTCCCGTGTTATGTGGCTCGCTGATCATAGTGGCTCGGATTTAATCTTACACTGGGGTCTCATATTTTATACTTAGAAGTCTGGTAGCTCGATTATTTCAAATTAAGACTACCACGAAAATGTTCGGATGCGAAATTCTAGAATGTTAATACTTTGGGCACGGTTGGTAGTATCAGTACACTGTAAAATTCGACAAGTCACTTCCCCACCCTTTTGGAATGAACTAAAGCAGATTTCCATTTGATAGGGAAAATAGATTTTTAGTGCTAAGTTGAACGCAATCAATAGGGAATATTTAAATTTATCAATACATCCTTTCACTATATACGAGGGTATGCCATCAGATGTAACTATCGTTTTGGATTTCTTAAACAATTCGTACTAAAAAAGTAAGAAATATTTTTGTATATGCATGACTAAAAAAGAAAAGCATGGTGCGCTCTCTCATATAAGTCACTTTATAAATTCTTCCATTGGCGTGCCCCATGCAACCCTTTTAGTCATGTATAAGCAAAATTAATTTTTACTTTTGAGTACGAATTGTTTAAGAAAAGTATTCTTTAAAGAGGTTTTTTATTATTTTTTCAAGTTATTTTGGTGTTCGGATGCTTTTTCTCAAGCTAATGTTTTGTGACCCAAATCCTAAAGTGTTCTGCAACCATTCAAACTCCACCCTGTATTTATCTTAGGATAAAGATAGTACGTCGCTGGGTAGGTCCTTTTGCATCGCTTAGTATTCTCAATTTATGCCTCTCCTAGGTCTCAGTAACTACAAGGGCGACAGAGATGAGCCATACACCGTTCGATTCGTCATGATCTCAAACCATCGAATAATCTATCACATTTTTAGATAGTCTAATATTTTTTCTCTGTTCCACATCTTACTTTGCCGTTGTGTTTTTCCATTCAATTTTGACTCCACTCAATTTTTTGAGGGAGTTTCCTCTGTCACATCAGGTAAATGTCGGTGTGGTACATACAAACTATGACCTGTTTGGCTACCTTCCAATAACCTTTCCCTAACCTATCTCGGCCTGAACCTGATATCCTTAAAGCCCATAACTAAAATTAAAATTAAAACCCTTCCAACAACGTTCCAATATGTCAGCTTGCAGTTTACAAGGTTCATCACAACGGCATCATCTGTCTAATGTTCTGGTTTCTCGAAAATCGAATATGATCATTTCTGTCACCAGGCAATGAAACCACCTGTTATCGAGGTATTTCTTGTCACGGTAACTGCTGAAGGTTTTTCGCAGTCTTCTCTTTCTGCCTACTCATCAGAAATCTAACCCTGCGAAATGTTCAAATGAAACTCAGAGACATCTTACAAATTGCTGAATGCCATTACTGACAAAAGCCTGGGCTGGATAAGTCTTACAAATTCATAGAAATTGGATGTCGTTGATAGAAGATGATATTGCTAATTATACCTAGTTCATCTGTCTGGTTAAACAAGACTGAAGACAAACTCGAACTTATGATATTCTTGAACCATGTTCAGTCATCCCGAGCTGCGACCTCATAAACAATGTTTTCGATTCATAAATGCATTTTCCCATCCGCCTGGGAAGATGTTGCGGACATGGATCTCGAATGAACTCCTCCTCCTTCGTTTCGACTAAGAAACAAACCATGATGTATTTACGTTAGAAACCAGGATAAAATGTCACTAGTAAACAGGCTATGTATGCCTAGTGGACATAAATAAGGTTATGGAGAAAATATTTAGGAAATACAACTTTCTCCATTCATATGTGCACCACAAACACTAAAATTTATGTAATTCTAGTAGTTGATCAGGTTTTTCTCCCACCAGGCGCCAATGCGGTCATTTTCTTTGCACCAACCCAATAAATCAGTTAATTTACAGAAGGAAATTTTCTGTAAATTTATTTCTTTCTTTGATTTTCTTTATTCTCCAAATCAACGTACAGGACATCAACATGTTGAATGCATAGTAGTACGAGAGGAGAGGAATATGTTAAAAGCGCGTTTATTAGTGAAAAATGCCACATTGAAATGGGAATCAAGTTGGTACAGAGTAAAAGAACATGACACAATAGGACGAGCTTACACTGATTCATCCCAAATTTTGAAATTTGAAGGATTCAATTTTTTTAGGAAGGAACGTTCCAGTTAAAATGTATATCTGTATCTAAATACTTACAAGGATGATTATCTAAGGTGATTATCGAAACCCACTTCTCAGATGACTCTTCGATTTATGTCTAAAGCTATTGTTAATATTCAGACGAACTAGGCAATACAGCTGTATTCAAATTTCCACTGATGAAAATCAGAAACTTTTAGTTTCAAAACAGTATTCAAACAAAGGATACTTAGAAATCGTTGTCTCTTATTCAAATTCTAAAAATAAAAAGGACAAAAAGAGTAACCTTGAATCAACTGTTCGTGTACGTGAATGATGTAGATTTAATAGGGGACGATATACATTCACTACAAAGCAACACCGATGCACATTGGTCCCAATGATAGATATGGGCGGACAAAGATCGAAATTTTAACAATGATACGAGTTGTTTGATATAATTATGCAGTCAATGCCTGGATAAGTCAGCTGCCTGAGGCCGTGCTTGTTTTATGATATCAAAAGACGAAATGCGGGGAAAAAAGCAGATAAAGAAGACAATTAATTGCCTTCGTTCGTTTTCTGACTTGTTGAACAACATTCTCGTGTTCGATTTTAGTAATTTTGATTTCATGTCAAGTGATTATGTGAAAATGATAGTGAACCTATGTTTATGCCTAGTACATTTTTATTCGTTATTTAATACGAGAATTCATTGCAACACCTATATTTGAATGGAATATATGAGAAAAATAGTGTAAAAGATGATATCTGAGGTTATCCATCAAAATTATTTATATTTATGTATGTGTGTATTTGCTTTATATATTGAAGCAATTCTTAGCTGCAGCTTCGTGCATTTTATTTTATTTTTTTCATGCTTAGCAGAAATGGCTACTCACCCTGTGAAGTTGTAAATAACTCATCATGAACTGTTCAAAGGATGGTGTCACTTGGACAATGCTAAAATAAATATGTAAACATGTAGTACAAAAATTAGATTTAGATGCCTCTATAGGATGTATGATTAGTTATTGAAACGTTGTGGTTTTGTGAACATGTTGAAACAAACGGACACGAGCTAATCGACGCATAAAGGCATTTCTGAAGAAAAATGATGCACGGTTAAAAAACGGAATTAATTTCCAAAATCGCAGCATTGTTCTCTTTAGCATTCAACGATTCTACACATATACTAATGGGGGGAGCGAAGAAATTATTTAGTACCAGCAGAAGTGAAGCCCATGAAAATGAAGAACTTGGAACTTGTAATGACAAGAATTAGAAGTGAGGAACAT
>JAGDQP010075071.1:0-10203 GCA_022664845.1 Lepisma saccharinum | reverse complement strand
CTGTTGTTTTGATTTAAACATTTTAAAGGCAAATTAACATGCCGACATGCGTACATACAATAACAACTCAACTAGCAATTAGATCGCACCATCGAGGTCTACGTAAGCTATACTGGAGTAACTACTTAGTGTTTAAAGATAGACGCCAGAGCAAATATTTAAATTCGTTTGTCCACCTCCAGTCTAATCCGATGTGGACCAAATCTTCAGTTCTAACTCTGTTTTATACGCTTGATATCGCTGTGTGGCCCGTTTTTTTAATTTAAGTCTTAATTTCTGAGTTATTAATGTAATAATGTATACTCTGTATACAATAGAAAATACTGTAAATAATATTTCCTTTTTTTGCAAGAATTAAGACATAAATTAAAAAACGGGCCACACAGTGATATCAAGCGTATAAAACTGCGTTAGAATCGAAAATTTGGTCCATCTTGGTTTAGACTGGAAGCGGACAAACGAGATTAAGTTTCCTCCCCGCTCCCTAGCTTCACATATACATGAAATTTTCAATGTCTGCGGTCAGTCCAGTATCGTGTTAATGGAGGTTGATGTTAAATTCACACATATTTCCAAAATTTGTAATTCAGATTTTTCAATTCGATACTTTGCTTAGAAAATGTCTGCAACTGTAGATAATTACGAATAATTTCCTCACATAATTGGAAGTAAGGTGAACATATATAGAGTAAGATGTCGAATGTTCTGTCTTAATACTTTCGGCCTGAATATTCACAGGTACGTAAATCATTTTGTTTGATGATTGCGAGAAAGGGACTCACAGTATTTCATTATAATTTTTGATAATTTTAGTGCATTCTAAGATACACCTCCAGCAAGCACACGGACATCCAATGGATGTAAAGCGGACGTCAACGAACCAGCAACTCAAATCAGTAACTCCATCTGAGCTTAATATCAAATTTTCTACCGTAAGTGAATAACATGTGAAACAATTGCATCAGAGATATTGGGCCTACAATAATTATAAAATTCGAATTTTTTGATTTGTAACAATTCTAAAAATTTATTAAATAATGAATACGGCCGGGTGACGTTTCGTCCAAAGACATTTTGTTCACACGACTTTTGGTCCAACGGATTTTTCGTCCACAAAACATTTCGTCTAATCGACATTTGGTCCAACGGATTTTTCGTCCACAAAACATTTCGTCCAATAGACATTTGGTCCAACGGATTTTTCGTCCAATCGACATTTAGTCCAAAGGATTTTTCGTCAAAACCATATAATATAAAAACCCATGGTCACTAACTGACTGACTCACTGACTCACTGATCATCAAGATTCACAGGTCAACTACTGGAGCTGAAAACACCAAATTTGGTATGAAGGTGTAGGACCATGAGTAGGTAAAGGGAAAGATCAGACATTTTGGCAAAGTGGCCATCTGGGATCCAAAATGGCCGCCAAACCCATAGTTGTATAGAATAGAGAGCTTAAACGGTTGGGGCTAATGAAATGAAATTTGCTATGAGGGTATAATATCACTAGAAGGTTACGAAAATATTACACAATGCATCCAAAGATGCCATCTTGAATACAAAATGGCGGACCTTAAAAATGCATTTGCCAGAACGTTTGAGTTAGATATACGAAATTTGGTATGAAGGTATATCATAACTAGTAGTTTAGAAAAACATTACAAAATTTTTTGAAAGTCGCCATCTTGGATCCAAAATGGCCGCCAAACCCATTGTTGTATAGAATACACAGCCTAAACCGTTGGGGCTAGCTAAATGAAATCTGGTATAAAGGTACATTATTACCACTAGGTTTCGAAAATGTTACCAGATGTATCCAAAGACACCATTTTTGATCCAAAAATGGCGGACCAAAAAATCCATTTTCCACACCGTTTGAGCTACAGATACGAAATTTGGTATAAAGGTGTATCAGAACTAGTAGTTTAGGAAAATATTACAAAATTTTAGAAAAGTTGACATCTTGGATCCAAAATGGCCGCCCGAAAAACATTTTCCAAACCACTAAGCCTACACAAGCGAAATTTGGTATGAAGGTGTACCATGAGGAGTAGGTCCAAAAATGGTAAAAAACATATGGGGCCGCAGCCCCCCCCCCCCCCGGTTTGTGCTATATTTGTACCATGGAGGCGCAGTCCGCCAGAGAGTGTCTGGTTAAGATAGAGGGGGGCACAGCCCCCACAAACCCCACAGTCCTACATCTTCACACGAAATTTGATGTTGGGAGTGTAGCTCCCACGGGGGTCTGGGGGCAGCGCCCCCAGCGAAACAAAACGAGTAATATACTATGTAGCCCCATGGTCACTGACTGACTGACTTACTGATCATCAAAATTCACAGGCCAAACTACTGGAGCTAGAAACATCAAATTTGGTATGAAGATAGGTAAAGGGAGTAAGTAAAGGGAAAAATCCCAAATTTTGAAAAAGTCGCCATCTTGGATCCAGAATGACCGCAAACCCATTGTTGTATAGAATTCACAGCCTAAATGGCTGGGGCTACAGAAATGAAATTTGGTATGAAGGTACAACATTACTAGTAGGTTACGAAAATATTGCGAGATGTATTCAAAGACGCCGTTCCAAAATGCGGACCTTGAAAATGTATTTTCCACACCGTTTGAGCTAGAAATTCGAAATTTTGTTATGAAGGTAAATGATCACGAGTAGTTTAGAAAAATATTACAAAATGGTGAGAAAGTCACAATCTTGGATCAAAAATGGCCACCAAACCTCTTGTTTTATGGAATAGAGAGCCTAAACCACTGGGGCTACTGAAATGAAATTTGGTATGAAGGTACATTATCACTAGTAGGTTACTAAAATATTACACAATGTATCCAAATACGCCATCTTGGATCCAAAATGGCGGACATAAAAATCCATTTTCGACACCGTTAGAGCTAGGGATACGAAATTTGGCATAAAGGTGCATTATGACAAGTAGATTAGGAAAATATTACATTTTGAAAAAGCCTCCATCTTGCATTCCATTTCCACAGCGTTTGAGCTAGATAAATGAAATTTTACATGAAGGTGTACCATCAGAAGTAAGTCACGACAATATAAGAAAACGTTAAAAAAAGTCGTCAACTTGGATCCAAAATAGCCACCCAAAACCGAATTTCCAAACCTTTGAAGCTAATGAAACGAAATTTTGTATGAAGGTGTATGATCAAGAGTAAGTTACAATAAATGGGGCAAACCTTCCCTTTCGGCCCTCCTCCAACCCTTGGGAAATGCATTCAAAAACACCATCTTGGATCCAAAATGACCACCAAACCCATTGTTGTATAGAATGGAGAACGTAAACGGCTGCAGCTAGATACATCAAATTTGGTATGACGATACATTTTCAGTAGTACGTTACGAAAATGTTACATAATGTAACCAAAGACGCCATCTTGCATTCAAAATGGCGGACACAAAATCAATTTTCAACACCGTTTGAGCTAGAGATACGAAAATTTGGCACTAAGGTGTATTATCACGATTAGTTTAGGAACATATTACATTTTGAAAAAGTCTAATTCTTGGACTCAAAATGGCCGCCCAATAAAACTATTTTCCATATACTATATAGCTCCATTGTCTCTCACTGACAGACTCATCCATATAAATTAACAGGCCAAACTACTGGAGCTAGAAACACCAAATTTAGTACGATGGTGTAGGACCACAAGTGGGCAAAGGAAAAAATTCGACAATTTTGAAAAAGTTGCCATCTTGGATCCAAAATGGCCGCCAAACCCATTGTTGTATAGAATACACAGCCTAAACGGCTGGGGCTACAGATATGAAATTTGATATGAAGGTAGTAGGTTACGAAAATATTGCGAGATGTATTCAAAGACGCCATCTTTGATACAAAATGGCGGACCTTAAAATCCATTTTCACAATGCTTGAGCTAGAGATACGAAATTTGGTGTGACGGAACATGATCACTAATAGTTTAGGAAAATATTACAAATTGTTGAAATAGTTGCCATCTTGGGTGCAAAATGTCCGCCAAAGACATTGTTTTATAGAATACACGGCCTAAGCCGCTGGGGCTTTTGAAATTAAATTTGGTATGGGGGTACAACATCACTAATATGTTACGGATATATTAAAAAACGTCTCTAAAGATGCCATCTTGTGTACAAAATGGTTGGCCCCAAAAATCGATTTTCCACACCGCTTGAGCTAGAAACACCAAAATTGGTATGAAGTTACATGATCACTAGTAGTTTAGGAGAATATTACAAAATGTTGAAAAAGTCGCCATCTTGGATTCAAAATGGACGCCCAAAAATCATTTTCGACACCACTCAAGCTAGAGAAATGAATTTTATATGAAGGTGTACCTTCACGAACAAGTCACGACAATATAATAACGACTGGAAGGGAAATTGTGATCACTCCGCTCTTTTACCATTGTAGAGATAGGGAAGCGAGAGACTCGTTGACCACCGTGGCGCTGCGTTCGCTATTAGCGGGTTTTACTGCTGGGTAAACCGTAGAGTCAAGTACATTAGAAATTGTTCGCGGAGATTGCTTGTTTGTGTGTCTGTGACATTCACGTGAATGACGAGTAGCACTATTGGTCGCTGTTTTGCTGTATTTTTGTGTGTCTGTACTATAGGCCTATATATATGAGTTAAAAGTATTTGTCTAATTGTGTTTCTTTCAAAGTGCTTTGCATTGTTTGTATATCGATTTAATGTAGCAAAGAATTGCGCGCTTACTTCTTGTTTTAAACGTATAACTCGCTTTGTTTCGCTGGGGGCGCTGAGCATCGGGACCCCGTGGGGGCTGCGCTCCCTTTATCGTAACCAGAGTATCTGGGGGAATGCACGCCCATGGCGCCGATCTGCCTTTCCTCGGTTGGGGCTGCGCCCCCACAGGGTAGGTTTATCCTCATTTATTGTAACCTACTCGTGATGGCACACCTTCATACCAAATTTCGTTTCTCTAGTTTCAGTGGTTTTTTGGGCAGCCATTTTGTATTAAAGATAACGACTTTCTTCACGTTTTCTTGTATTGTCGTGATCTACTCGTGCTGGTACACCTTCATAGCAAATTTCGTTTGTTTGGCTCGAACGGTATGAAAAATGGGTTTTGAGGCGCCCATTTTGGATCCAAGATGGTGATTTTTTTAAAAAAAAAAGTTGAAATATTTTCTTAAACTACTCGTAACAATACACATTTAAGTGAAATTTCATATTTCTAGCTCAAACGGTGTGAAAAATGAATTTTTGGTCCGGCATTTTAGATCCAAAATGGTGTCCTTGGATACATTTTCTAATATGTTCGTAATCTACTAGCGATGATGTACACTCATACTAAATTTGGTGTTTCTAGGGCAGAGGTTAGGCTATGTATTTTGTACTACAATATGTTTGGCGGCCATTTTGGATCCAAGATGGCGACTTTTTCATCATTTTGCAATATTTTACTAAACTACTCTTGGTCATACACCTTCACACGAAATTTCGTATGTCTAGCTCAAACGTTGCGGTCGGGCATTTTGGATTCCAGATGGCGTCTATGAATTCTTGAAGAGATTTTTAATATTTTCGTAACCTACTAGTGATTTTGTACGTCATACCAAATTTCGCTTCTATAGCTCTAGCCGTTTAGGCTGTGTATTCAATACAACAAGGGTTTTTCGTATATTTTGAATGCAAGATGGCGACTTTTTCAAAATGGCGACTGTTCTAAAATTATAGAAAAGAAACAGAAATATATTCTTTTAAAAAATTGTTGTGTTGTGTTGTGTTGCATAACTGCCAAGGATATCATTTTCTAGATATCCCCTCCCTTGAAAAATTCCTATCTACGCTACTGTTCCCAAGCTCCTTTGTAAGTAGACGTCTTGCTTTGACACGAGATATGTTCATCCTCTACGTCAATTCCCTCTTTATCACACTATAAAAAATAAGAGACACAACGTTCATCCAAAAAATGGAGGCAGCTGAGCTGCGTCCACTTTTTGGATTAACCTCCATTCAGCCACTTTTCGGTTGAACGTTTAACTTTCTGTAAAATTTCAAAATGTGTGTGGTATATATGAGTATTCCAACGTATTTCATTGAAACAGAGCATTTTTTGAAAGTAGAAAGAGAAGGGAAGGTAATGTTCCTTTAAAATTAAAATTTGAAAAAAAAAAAACTTGAGGTGGCTGGATTTGGATCCAGGGTCCACTTGCACACTAATCAGATGCTCTAGCCACTTTTTTTCTTTTCCTTAAAAAAAAATCTCGTTTATTTAATTTCCTGTTACATTACATTTAGTTATACGATTTTGACCTTTAGTTATGCGTTTATCTTACTGATATCTAAGTTAAAATACACTCACAAACATTCGAACCCACGATCCTTGAGCCGACCGAAGGATCGGCACTTAGCTACGAAGACAGTTGGTGCTTATGTCTTTCCGAGTGATATTAATAGCTAGGATATTACTGCAAAGGAGGTTAATCATGAACATGCTGATTTTACTATGAGGAATGTCTCGTGTAAAAAAGAAAAAAGAAGAAGAAGAGGAAAGATACGTTTTCTACAGTGTATAGATTTATACCCAACATTGACACTATATCCTCATTGTACAGCAGTTATGTGTAGAAATTCAAACACTTCCTGAATAATGACTAAATTAATCTAGGAAAATCCATCAGGAGCTTACCTTTCGAAGAGTGTACCCTGATGTAGACATCACAAAACCACGTTTTGTAATTGAAATATCTTTAGCTCTGAACCCATGACAAAAGCACATCAACTTTAATGCCAGGTTGTAATAATGTTAATGACCATGAGAAATTGTTTCATAACATGAGAAAGACTATAACAATATAAAACAAGAACAATGTAATTTCTACTACAATGATGCAAAACAAGTTCCTCTCATGTGATTTCTCTTCAGCTCCATTAGAATCGACAAAAAAAAAGACTATCTCCGAAAAAAAATATGTTAATGTATATAAGCATGGCAAGCCAAAATTATTATGTAAGTTCCCAAAATACGTGATGGTCTTGCCATCATAATGTCTTTTCAGCCTTTAAAGGCAATTTTGTTAATCTCTTTAACGTCACTGTTTTTGTTTTTATGTTACATACGGAGCATTGAGTAACTTAATATCCACATTATATGTTCAATAGCAACGTCAGCTCCCACAAGAATATGAGGATCCCCTTCATTGTTGCATCATTACTTGCGTCATTCGACCTTACACGGTCATTAACCAGGTAGCAACATATTTTTTTCTAACACATGATTTTTTTTTAATACGCTCCCAAAACTTATTATTTCTGGGCATCCATTTTTTCTCAGAGTGAAAGAAGAAGTCTCCTTCTTCTTCTCCACGGCTCTATATACACTCTTACGAAAATATAAAATAAAATGCAAGCTCAGTGTCGGCGCTAGAGCTAAGGGAACAGGAGAAGATTTCTGTTGGAACAATTCCTACTATCTTTTAGAGCAAGTACAAACACAAAGTAAATACTTATATTTACTTACTTTGTGGTACAAGTTATCTGCCATACTACGGGAAAATACCGTAACTTGATTTCGGCGGTATGTCCTGTATAGGAGCAAGTCAGATAGAGAGAGACAAAAACAATCCGTGTAGGTCTATAATTTTATTTGTTTTGTACATACATGGAATTATCCACTACCAGTGACTCAATTTAGTGACATTACGTACATGATTAGGTAGTAAATAAAGAATATTAATTTAAAAAATGTTTAACATAGTATATTTTTTAACAAAAACCGTTATAGAGTATTGTTGCAGCAAAAGCAATGGTAGTTATGTCAATTGTTGGTACACCTTCAGGCCGGTAATATTTTCTTCTGATCTGTAGTACTATTAGGTCTGCATAGCCTATTTCTATTCGCTACTCGTAAAAATTACAAGGTTAACCTGGCTAGCGTGTACATGAAAAGCCGGCCTATTAACCAAATTGAGTAAACACTCTTTCTTCAAGCACCAGCCTTTATCATTGAAATGGGAAAACTGGTGCTGTGATCAAAAGTGCTTACTCAACCGAAACTTGTAACTTAAAAATACGTCTGCATCGGAGGAGTAAAATAATCCGGGAATATCGTTACGACAGAGTGTGAGTGGGCACAGGGAATGAGTGAATATGTTACTATGCTACTATTTTGCGCCTTCACATACGCGCGAGAACGAGTTCTCCCGCGCTCGCCTCGCTCTCGCTGATCCTTTCACATCAACGCAGGCATTGCCTGCGCGGGAAATCTCTGCGAACAGGGTTACTGTGTAACCAGTTTTATTGACATGGTGGCAAGTTAATCGACTTTCTGATGATATGAGTACCAAGGAAATTACTTTAATTCGTTAGTTCGTTATTTTATAAAATAATATATTAGTTCCAAACGTGTGGTTTAAATCAATAGCCCGAATATTTGAACAAATGGCTAAGCTTGAAAGATTATTATTATTATTATTATTGCCTGTTGTCCTTCAGCCAGTGGCGTAAATAACGGCCCCGCAGACCCCGCGATGCGGGTAGGGGGGCGAGGGTTTAGGGGGGGCCCCAAATCGAAAAGTGAATAGAGTTCAGTAAGTTGTTTTGAACAAAAAATAAAGTAGCCAGTACCACCTGAAGGAACACAATAAATATTATTAATATTGCTGACATTATAAATTAGATTCAATACATTAGTTCTTTTTTCTTTAAGAAAAGCTTGGTTAATTTTACAGGTTTAACTAGTACTTACGCAAAAGTGCGCATAGCAACACTGTTTGAAAGCTATTTACCGTTGTATACTTTAGCACACACATCGAGCTCTACATAAACTATACTGGAGTAACTACTTAGTGTTGAAAGATAGACGCCAGAGCAAATATTTAAATTCGTTTGTCCACTTCCAGTCTAATCCAATGTGGACCAAATTTTCAGTTCTAACTCAGTTGTATACGCTTGATATCGCTGTATGGCCCGGTTTTTTATTCAAGTCTTAATTTCTGAGTTATTCATGTAAGAGTATACCGCACTCTGCATACAATAGAAAATACTGCAAATAATATTTACGTTTTTTGCAAAAATTAAGACATAAATAAAAAAACGGGCCACACAGCGATACCAAGCGTAGAAAACAGACAAGTAAGGTTCGCGAACGCGCAGAAACAAATATAACTACAATGTGGTTCAAATGAAAGAGCAAAACGAATATAAGCATAAAACACCGGAAAAAACTTCTCCTTCATATATAGTTCAAGAGTAGCGGCACTTAAAAATCGAAAAAATGTCGAAGAAGCCAGGTGAGGCGCAGTCCAGAACCACCCTTGTATTTTCAAAACGGGTTGATGGAGGATGATGAAACTTGGGATAGAGGTAAACAGGATGGGGCCACACCAGATGATGCTAGTAGGCATCATGGCAGCCATCTTGAAATCCGCCATCTTGGATTGAGTTCCGAAATTTTAAATAGGAAGAGGGTCAAGTGACATATGCATTAAGGCCAGAATTTTACCACCAACACGCCTGTGCAGTTATTTTTTCCATAAAGTAAGTCATTTTTGAGTTATTGTCACTATATAACGTTCCCATATAGCGTCTAAAGAATGCGTTGAATATGCTTCCTGTTTTGTACTACACATAATGCAAGGCATTTCTTTCAGACTTCATGTACCGGAATAATATATCAGGCGACACAGGCGCATGCATCCATAATTCACTGCTGAACATGTCGGAGAGCAGTGATTCTCTCTTACCATGAGCAAGAGATGGATCCCCAAATAAGTCATTTTATTGTTTCTGTGCGTTCACAAACTTACATGCAGAAAGAAATGGTATAAAAGTAGTGGTCGGGAAAGGCAAGGGCACGAGAAGTACATGCAGAAAATACAAAAAAATCTCTCTCTCAGTGCTAGTACCAAAATAGAGCTAGGTAAATATCGAAGCGACAAAGTACAACATATAATAATGACATTGGGTAGACGAAGAAAGCAATACGCTGTCACATAAAGGCATATTCTCATTAACGTCATGACAACTTTCTCTTGCAACGCTCGAACTGTTCAAAGTTGAAACAGAAGTTGGAAAGTAAAGTCAATTGTAAGGTTCGAACTTGGCAGTGACTCCACCAGACACTCCCCTGTGAGGGTGTTTCCCACTCAAAATCTCGACAACAGCTGCCACCCAAATTTAAAATTTTTGCTGTGAAAAATCGATAGATACCGTACAATACTTC
>JAGDQP010075070.1:0-10203 GCA_022664845.1 Lepisma saccharinum | reverse complement strand
AAAGACACAATACTGTTCAAAGTACTTAATTTGTTCAATTAAATACCCAGAATACTACACAACAAAATCCCGATACAGTCTTTTCAATCTTAAACTGCTTCTGTCTTTTCTTCCAAACTATAGACCAACACCACCAACAAAGCTTCTATTCACACTAACTTTAAAACAAACTCAAACAATCATAAGGCTTATACAACAATATTTTTTGTGCCCAAACACGGTCATTTTAAAACACTTCTGCGCAACTCACATCTCTAAGCCTTTTATTTCTTTCAACTACGTCACTTCATTTAAATTCGTTACACTCTTCGTCTTAAAAATGATATTCGTAACATCATGATTTCTTATGGGTCTGTTATTACCTATAAAGTTTACACATTATTTAACCATTACTTGAAAGTACTTCTCCTCCAATTTCTTCCTTAAAGACACCAAGTACAACAGCCATAAATCCAGCCCTTTATCCATAAAAGTTCATGCAATTTCTCCAAGTACTCATCATTTCTAATTATTTTTATATATACATACAAAACTTTGACAATGTAATCATATTATTGGAATGCATCTCTAAAATGTTTCATAAATTTCCTTACAAGTACCGTAAAGTTTCCCTAGACAATTTCTCCCTTAGATTCCTTGCAAATGTCAATGTAGTTGTGCTAAGCTGTGTCCATAGGACTATCATTATAGCATGCTATACATGTTAGTCGCAATAACGGTTTCCGATGTTCTATGATGCTTATTATTTAATCACAACTAACTTTTTAGTACAACCTTCACAAACTACTAATATGTACAGTTTCATCAGCACCTAGGTTCGACTCCCCCTGTTGGCCATCTTTATAGAATTTGTTCACTAATCACAATGTACTGTCTCATTATCAGTTTGTCCAATAAAATATAAGCAAAGATAAATGGTTTAAAGCACATTTGCACGACTCAAATACCATAAATGTTCCATAAATAACGTATTTCTTTAATTCATTCGCGTTGACAGCAATATCCATTCTTAGATATCTTCAATAAATATTTTATCTAGAACCACCAATGCCTAGTTTTCAAAAATATTCTTACATTTTCGTAATCTACTCGTCAAACTATATCTTTGTACCAAATTTCAGGTTTCTATCTTAAGTGATGTGCAAAATGATTTTTTCGTGCACTATGTTTAAAGATGGCGACTTTTCCAAAATATTCTTACATTTTCGTAATTCTTTTGTACCAATGTATGTTTCTACCAAGTTTCGTGTTTCTAGTCCTATGCGATTAGACTGTGTATTCTTTCAAAAAATCAATTTGTCCGCCATATTTATTTAATGATGGTAACTTTTGTACAATTTTCTCATATGTTTGCAATTCTTTTGCAGTAGTCAACGTTTCTACCAAAATTCAAGTTTCTAGGCCTAGTCACTTAGGCTGTGTATCCCTTCAATAAACCATTTCGACGGCCATATTTGTTTTAAAGATGGCGACGTTTGTACAATTTTCTCATATGTTTGTAATTCCCTTGCAATAATCAACGTTTCTACCAAAATTCAAGTTTCTAGGACTAGTCACTTAGGCTGTGTATCCCTTCAATAAACTATTTCGGCGGCCATATTTGTTTCAAAGATGGCGACTTTTGTACAATTTTCTCATATGTTTGTAATTCTCTTGCAATAATCAACGTTTCTACCAAAATTCAAGTTTCTAGGTCTAGTCACTTAGGCTCTGTATTCTATCAAATCATCATTTCGGCGGCCATATTTGTTTTAAAAATGGCGAATTTTGTACAATTTTTTCATATGTTTGCAATTCTCTTGCAGTAATCAACGTTTCTACCAAAATTCAAGTTTCTAGTTCTAGCCGTTTAGGCTCTGTATTCTATCAAATCATCATTTCGGCGGCCATATTTGTTTTAAAGATGGCGACTTATAAAAACTTTTCTCATATGTTTGCAATTCTCTTGCAGTAATCAACGTTTCTACCAAGTTTAAAGTTTCTAGGCCTAGTCACTTAGGCTCTGTATTCTATCAAATCATCATTTCGGCGGCCATGTTTGTTTTAAGGATGGCAACTTTTTAAAAATCAAAGGCAAAATCAAAATAAGTGCGTTTCCTAGCTTCAAAGCCACTATATACAACATTCACGTTTCGTCATGAGGTTCACGTCCAACATAAAAACTTTTTCAAATTTACCCACGCTTTCAGAAAGTTTTCAGTTCAAGTTTAGTCAAATTGTATTTTATTCAGTAATATCACATGTTCTTTTATCTCATTTTTTGTATATCTCAACGATATTCAATAATTTTGCTCATGTATGCTATCTTTCTGTAATTTACCAACGCTTTCGGGAGCTTTTAGTACTATTTCCGTCAATATTACATTTTATTCAGTACAGTAGGTTCTTGTTTCTGTGTCAGTTCCTGTATATCTCAATACCAACTTATATTTAACATTTGTGCAATTTACCAGCGCTTTCGGGAGCTTTTCTATGCAAATTTAATCAAATTACATTTTATTCGGTACAATAGGTTCTTGTTTCTGTGTCAGTTCTTGTATATGTCAATACCAACTTATATTCAACATTTGTGCAATTTATCAGCGCTTTCGGGAGCTTTTCTATGCAAATTTAGTCAAATTACATTTTATTCAGTACAATCAGTGTTTATATTTCTGCATATCTCAATACCAAGTTATATTCAAGATCTGTACAATTTACCAGCGCTTTCGGGAGCTTTTCTATGCAAATTTAGTCAAATTACATTTTATTCAGTACAATCAGTGTTTATATTTTTGCGTCAGTTCTTGTATATGTCAATACCAACTTACATTCAATGATTCTTTTGTATTCGTTACCTTTCTATAATTTATCAACTCTTTCGGAAGCTTTTCTATGCAAATTCAGTCAAATTACATTTTATTATGCAAAATCAGTGTTTATATTTCTACATATCTCAATACCAACTTATATTCAATGATTCTTTTCGTATTCGTTTTCTTTCTATAATTTACTAAGGCCTTTGGAAGCTTTTCAGCACAAGTTTAGTCAAATCACATTTTAATACGCAAAATCTGTGTTTATAATTCTTTCAATCAAGCATCAACCCTAACTAAAATTGCATCAAACAATGTTACTGCCAATACAATGTTCCTAGATCTTCTTAATATTCACAAGTACTTGAAATATCTTACATTCATGTCTCGTTGTCGACAATAATAATTTTATTTCTTATTTCGTTTAAAAATATTAATCTCTAGCCTTTTTGCTTTTTTTCTTGGCGTTGGCAATGACTTCATTATTTCCAGTTGTATTGTCTGATAAAAAAAGGATTATGAAAAAAAAAAACTGTTTCCTTTTTTTCTTTTTAAACTAAATTAACTTTCAGTCTTCAGAGACCCCACCGCCTCGTATGGTTTCAATCATAAATTAAAAATGGTTCTTCAACTATTTTCCCCTTTCTTTCCAAAGCTCATTAATTTTTTTTTCTTTCTCTACGTTCAAAAGCCTTCAGGGGGAGTGAATTTGTGTGTCGTCTATAGAATTCAAGCAATAACCAAGTGTTCAATTAATGAGTAATTAAATCATGGAGTGAATCGGTCTGTTTATACTACTTACATTTAGTCTAGGAACTAGCAGATTTCCCACATTCATAAAAATGTGCCACATATGTAAGAACAGGCTCGCAACAGAGACGGGTAGGTACTGCCCATTATACTTAAAATTTTCTTCGTTCCATGTAAGCATCTACTTCTATATGCGTTTTTGCAAATATGATATAACATATTACTTTATTGTGCCCCAATAAATTGTTCACCACCCAACACAAATTGTCGCTGGCCGCGTCCCTAAAAGAGACTAGTTCCTAGGAGGTGCATGGGCCAGATATTTTCAATGAATCTTAGTGTACGTTAAGTTCTATCCAGTAGTCGAATTAATAAACATTAACTAGGAATGGCATGGTGTGGACATTCAAAGTCAGTTTTAATGTTAGCTGCCACATCTGATGTTTATCTCACCATAGAATATAACCAAGACATACCATAACATAAATCAAAAAAATAACGTTGTGTACGAATTGTATGACCGTTATTTCGAGTCTAGATTTTAAACAGTACATAAGCCTTAACTGATGTTGTACACTATTAAATTTATATGAAACTTATATTTACAAGAACATAACATTTTACTCGTCAATATGCAGAGATTTAAAGCAGAATGTGATTAAACCCTGAAACTGCAATAATACAAGTAAACAGTAAAATGTTAATCTACCGACGAAGAAGAGTTCAGCGAATCAAAACATTTCGTTTCGCCCAAGGAGAGAGATACTTAACTTCCTTTCTTTGAATTAGTAGGATGCTCCTATACCTCATCTCCTCTCAATTCTACCACTGCATTCAATGCAAAGTTTTCATTTTTTTATTGCGTATATCGTCCGTCCTCTCAGGCGAGAATACACACAACTCCCATTTGTGCAATTGCCAGAAGGTCAGATTTAACGGTGTTGCTAAGACACGTAGAATAGTCAGGGGTGGATTTCGGTTTCATTTCTTGGCCTGGCCCACTGCTCCGAAGGGGTGCATTTTTGGGGCAGTATAACGATTCATTACAGAATAATAATAATAATAATAATAATAATACTTATTATTATTATTATTATTTGTTCCGCTATGCGTTTGGAACCTTTTGGCCTACCCCGGCGAGGCCAGTACAGGGCCGAAATCCGCCCCTGCGCTCTTTAGCTTCCCCAGAAATTAAGCTCTGATTCTAACAGACATTTAAAATCACTTACATATATGAGTAGCTTACTCTTCGTGTCTTATTTTTGATATCTGTCAATGGACTAGACACTAGAAGTTCAATTATTTCCTGCTGAGAAAAAAGCTGAACAATGGATTAAATTTGGACTCCGCTGAGCAACACACTTCACCCGAAGAGGCAATGTGACCGAAATCCAAAAAGAAGTTACAAAATTATGCCAACATGGTTATAATGATTTTCTATCAAACTAAATTTCTCGTAAGACAAGTATTTTTACACTTACGCGATTTCTTTTTAGTTGTAACTGATAAGATCTTTCCCTAGCATATTGTTCCATATTTTTTTATTATCACTTCGAGGACCACTCTGCTGGAAATAAATTTGTGCAGGAGCATTTTGTTTCATCTTTTCTTGTAAAATTTGAAGTTACGACTTACCTTTCGATATATATAGGGGGTTGCGAAATAACACAAACAAAACTATTTCACGGGATTCCTGCCATGAAAATAAAAAAAAATGATAAATGCTTTATTTCGACGATATAGACTTAAAAAAGCGTGGGAAAATGAGCTTGAGCTTGATATTTCCAATACCACTAACAGAAGAATGGAGGCTTCGTGGTACCCTAAAATACTTCAATATATTTCAAAAGTGAAAATCCGGGGCGCTACCAATTTACAACACTCTTTGAAATGTGCAAAATAAAAAAAAAAGTTAAGCACTTCAATTTACTTCCTTGTGTTAAAAACTATGTCAATTTTATGTCCAACATTGCCTATACTGACGCCGCTCAGCCTGTGTCGAGGATATAGAGACAGCACAAAATGGTCACTATTGTTGTCGGAAACGAACAACAAAAAGAGGGTTTATTAGTCTTGTATTTAGCGACGTACTTGGCGCGTTTCTTGTGAAAAAAATATTTAAGACCAATAAATGATTTTGAATGAACTTCTGAATGGTGTGGATTATGAAAGGAATACGAATGGGAAAAAATGTGCCTTCTTTTCCATTTGACACTCATCCGTCCTGCCCTAAACTGCCTTTGGCAATCGGAGAAGCACTGCATTATGACACCGACTGGGTTGTGTTTTTCGGGAGAAAATTCAGCTTGGTTTGTACATACAACTTCATTTCTTTCCATTCATTATTTCCAAACCGGGAAAAGGCTCTTCAACTTCTGCAACCACAAACCTTACGCGGTCATAAAATTCTTTATGTATACCGTAGTTGTGGCAGTGCTGGCAGCATTTTGTCCTGTTATCTCTCTCTTTCTCTCACGATCTTATCACTCACATCTTCTCTTTTTTCTGGTTCAGATGTATATATTTGAAGGGCGACGATTGACAACGTATTGCAAAATTAATCGCTTCCATGGAGAGGCCGAGAGAGGGCAAAATAAGTTAGTGAACGTCGAAGGAACCTCCGAAGTCCGAATTGTCATTTGCTTTCAGCGAGTTTATGATAATAAAAGTGGGGAAAGTGATGACATTGTACAGAGGCCTCTTTCTTTTGTAACGGGATTATAAATGTTGGCTGTTTGTCCAGGTTGAAAAATTCTTCCAGCTTCTGCGAGATTGAATGCACGTGTGGTTCTAACCATCGTTCTCAAGCACTGAACTGAAAAATATAATAAACTTTCCATTTCATTATGAATGTGAAATTTTCATATTTTGAATCGTCACTCACTGAGCATGTACGGATAAGTGGAATGTTATGGATCATTCGTGTAATGAATTCATTTTTTAGAACAAGTATGAAAACACTATTTGAAATATTACACCCCCAAAAGGGGGTGTTTGCAATAATGCATCAAGGGATACTGATCAAGGGCCTGTTTCACGAAAGTACTTGTCAGTTTTTCACTCTTCGGCTTCCATTTCCAGAGGACTGTCACAAAACCGCCAACCTTTCAGCACAATATTTATGTGTACTGTCGTTTGGTTACCTAGTTTTAGGAGTCAAAAGTTTACTAACAATTGAATATTTCTAGTATAATCACACTCCTTGCACAAAATGATAGACCAGTGACTGAATGAGAACAAGGGTTTGTGGCGGAAGGTAAGCGCTCTTGAGACAGTCTTCCGGAAATGCAAACTAAAGAGTGAAAAGTTGGCAAGTACGTTCCTGAGACAGGCCCCAGGTCTCAAAATAAAGTTTTAATAACGTAAATATTACGCCTTAAAAGAGTATGAATGTATTAAAGCCTTGTGCATTTATCATTAAATATTACATCCCCCTTCTAGCGATTTGTAAGGACCCTACAGACCCAGTAGGCCTGCTGAGATTACAACACTAACACTACCTCCATCTATAAGTCTTGTGTGTGAAAATTGCTAATTTTATACTCCCGACAAGACCCTAACGCCTAGTAGCAAAAGTGTCCAAAAGTGGTCTTTCTTATTGGGTAACATTACGCTTCCAAGACAAAAGGACCAGCGCGGGTGAGGGGGGCACCTGGGAATTTTTGTGTTTCCGGCCGGGCCAGTTCGCCCCTGGTTTCAAATTTCCTGGAGCCTTCAAAAGTATCTTCGGAGCTGTACAACTGTTCTACGGAGATGTTTATCTGCAAGAAGCCCTGAGCAAACACAAAGCTAGCGGACATGACAATGCTTGTGAGAATTCGGGCACTGTCAGGGACTAGCCTACGTATTAATAACTTACTGTAACATTCAGATAATACATGATTAAAATTTTAGTTCGACAGATTCTATAAAGTAATTTTTGTTTATCCACAAGAACAAAACTGGGGTTTAACAGACTACAGCGGGATTTAGCCTGGCCCGGCCAGGCCTCTGACAAACTTTTACTCTGGCCCGGCCTATCCACCCCTGAGAATAGTATACTTTAGGTAGGGTATGTTGTTAACACAAGCTAGGCGTATGCTATGGGGATTGTATTGGCAAATAGGGGTAGAACTATGAAAAAAAATTTGCAGACGTTTAAAGTGACCAGGAAATACATTATTTTATTATCCTTTTTTTAACATTCTGTGTAGGGTCAAATACTGACAGCTCCCCCTCCCCGCCTTTCCCCGTTTGATATTAATTGAGTAACTTCTGTGTGTAACTTTTAAATTCTACCTAGGCATATAAGTCAGGAGACTGGCTTCAACAACATACGTTTGAGGCTATTCTTTCTCCTTCCATCTATTTATTTATTTATTAGCATTCAGCAGTCAACAATGCACGCTGTTATGCGAAGTGCAGTAAAAAAATTACCGTACGTATTACAATGGCACTTCAAATTACAAAAAATAATAAGTTTTGACGCATATAATTAGATCAGGGCAGTATTTGTTGGGGTATGCCGGCGATTTTCCCCAGTGCCTAATGATCTCTTCCCCGGTTATTGATTCCAAATGTCCCAACCACGGGCAAAATCTTTTATTTCTTTCCAAACTGACAGTAGGTGCAAAATTACTAGTTTCAGGATTCCCAATTCTTAATTTATAACAAACCGAACACTAGATCAGGGTCTCCGTTAATAGTACCACCCCATCATTCGACTGGGGGTACTGAGAAAGCTGGAGTGTTGAGTACGGGGAAAGAGATAAAAACTGAATCGTTTTTCTTTTGTTTTTTGTGTTTTTTTCTTCTCTTGTATGAGGTTCGTTATGTAGATTGTAGATGTATGAAGAGATAGAGCTCTGATGAAAACGTAGTAGTGTGCAATTCACCTGTGTAGTTTATTTTGCAAGGGTAAACACTAAAGGTTTTAGTGTATTACCAACATTATGGTGACCCCGACGTGATTGTAGTCGTGTAGAGTTATACGAGTGGACACAGGTAATATTGTAACATCGATTTGCATGTTTGCATGTGCACGAGTTACAAGAATGGAGCCCATCATACAAAGGAGGAAAGTTACCCCCTCTTTGTTCACTCGAGCTCATAACGCGTTGTTGGAGGAGTTGAAGAAAGAAGATATTTCCGAGAAAATTGTCAGAACGAAGCTTGCATCGTTAGAAAGATTAGCGTATGAATTAGAACGATTGAGTGCACAAGTGAGTGATATTTTGCTTCAAGATCCAAGTAAAACTGAAGACGATTTCGAACATGAATTCGCAACGGTAGAAGAATACCGCGAAAAATTGGATGAGGCGCGTGTCGAAGTGGAAATGTCTCTCAGTGCAAAGGTATCTTCGAATAAAGGTTCTTGTAGTACTTCAGTTGCTTCTTCGCCTAGTGGTAAACGAAAGCTGAAGCTGCCAAAAATTGAACTGATAAAGTATAGTGGGGAGGTTAAGAACTGGCTGAGTTTTTGGAGTCAGTTTAAGCGAATCCATGAAGACAAAGAGATGAAAGAAGAGGATAAGTTCCAGTATCTCATACAGGCAACCGAAGAAGGATCCAGAGCTCGCGAAATAGTGGACAGTTTCCCGCCTACAGCAGAAAACTACAGTAAAGCGATAGAAAGCTTGCAGAACAGGTTTGGTAGGGAGGAGCTGTTAATTGAATTTTATGTGAGGGAGCTACTTGGGTTGGTCATTAAAAATGCTACTAGTATGAAGTACAAGGGTAATACTTCGCAGCTGTATGACAAGCTGGAGTCCCATCTCAGAGCCTTAGAATCGATTGGAATGACAGCAGACAAATACTCAGCGATGTTGTTTCCGTTGGTAGAATCATGTATCCCAGAAGATATTTTAAGAGTGTGGCTGAGAAATTCGAGCGTGACAAACGGCGAAACTGGACAAGGTAAGACGTACAACGATCGGTTGAATCAATTATTAGGATTTTTGAAAGCTGAAGTAGAGGGTGAAGAGAGAATATTACTTGCCAAGACGGGATTCAAACTCACGGAAAGTTCCTCGAAGAGAGAAAGAAGGAAGACAAATGAAGAGCATGTAATGACAGCGAACGAATGATTCGTAGGAGAGACGGGTAAGCAGTCAGTTAATTGTATCTTCTGCGATAAGCCGCATGAAAGTAGGGAATGTTTCCAGGCTTCAAAATTCTCTCTCGATAAGAAATAAGAAATTGTAAGGAAAAGGAGAGCGTGTTGGGTTTGTTTAAAAGTAGGACATATTTCAAAAAAGTGGAAGGCAAAGGTACAATGTCTTATTTGTAAACAAAAACATTGGGCAATAATGTGTTCTGAACTTTCTTCTAAGCAGCACAAAGACGATAGTGAAGTGAAAGGAGAGGAAGAAGAGAAACCGAAGGCATCCTTGGCTAGTCAGTGTTGTTCAGAAGATGTAGTGCTGCAAACTTTATTGGTGGTACTGGAGGCTAATGGAAGAAGACGTACGGTAAGAGCTCTTCTTGACTCAGGTTCACAGAGGTCATACATTTTGTCGAGCACCGCAAAGGAAATGAATTATAAACCTGTTAGAACTGAACAAGTGGTACATGCTTTATTTGGAGGTGGTTCTTCACAGAAACAAGTGCATCAGTGTTATAATATTCGTGTAAAAAATAAGACCGGTAAGGATTCAGTGGAAATTCAAGTTTTAGACCA
>JAGDQP010075069.1:0-10203 GCA_022664845.1 Lepisma saccharinum | reverse complement strand
TTCATCTGTTAATCTTTAATGAATGTTAAATTTTATGTATTCAAACACACACACACACATACGTATATATAACTAACAAAAGCACATCACGGGATTTCTTGCATAAAAGAAGTATAAATAATCGAGGATGAACGAATACTTCAATTAGATGGTAGTAGCTTCCAGTAGCTTGGAAAATTAAAGCTTTGGCACTGCAGACTTCTAATACCATTAAAAATATCTGATGCTGCCTGTTGTTGTAAATGAGAAGCTCTGAAAGAATTGAGACCAGTTCTATCCAAAATGGTTAGAAGTGAAATTAAATTAAAAACATCAGTTATAACACAAAGGATTCACCAAACTATGCGTTGGATCCCCAGAAATTTTCGGAACATCTGCAGAATCTAGCACCGTTCTTGGTTCCCTTCTTGTTTAATTGTATTTTTGCAATTTCCTCTCAATCGCTCTCTGTAACTGAGTGCAGAGAGACAAATCGAAGCTGCAAAGGCAATAAAGAAATTAAATTATCTTTCTTTCCCTCCTCAAATTTAGTCGTGGTTCCCAAGGGAGTGGCGGCTTCTTTTAAAAATTTGTCCGCCGCCTTTATGACGTGACTCTACAAGAGTTCCTCATCCCGTTGTTTTGAAGTATCGCTTAAAAATTAAAACAGACGTTGGAAAGAAATATCATAGTAAAACTCTTTATGCGTGCCCTCAATAATTTTGTTGAATATATCTATATATAAGTTTGTTTTCACCTTTGTAACAAATTAGTGCCCCCTTCTGTTGAACTATCAACGACGTCATAGTAAATATCTAAACAAAATAAAAGAGGTTTAGGCTGATTCGGATGAGAACTGAGGAAAACTATATCAGGTTGGATCCAGAAGGAATTTCTAAAACTATATCAGGTTGTCGTCAAGTTCACTAATTTCTAAAGCATAAATGTTTTGTACAAGTTTATTTCTAATGTCTATATCAGTAGTATAGGCAGAACGTACATGAGTTCTCTCTGAGAGAGAAAGAACAGTAGACCATCCTGACTGAGGTTCTTCCAAGTTCTTTTCCTGTCACCAGGGAATGCCGAGATAGCACTCTATCCCGGCCTGTGCCTCAGATGACTAAAAGCCATAAATAAAATTTAAAGACAAAATAATTTCTTCCACAACAGACAATAATTTCTGCCCACTATAATTTCTTCATGTAAATTCAACAAAGAAATTAGTAATCAGTAATCTGCAGCAACGTTTCAACGGTCAAAACAATCTCAATATATGTAAGCCATTCCTTCTGTATGAATAGTTCCAACTTACAGTTGCGATATGTATTAATACAAATATATCGATATTATATGAATGATATCAGACGTGTTTGATATTCATTGCAATCCCATTTGAAATATAACAAGAAGTTAAGAACTGTAAGATTGGAAAGGCTTGGTCATATTTCTTACGAAAATGAAATGAAACCAATTCGTAAAGTTAATGAAAGGGTGAGGATGAAGCTTATCTACTTGAAGCAGGATGAGCCTATGAAATTAGGGGGACTGCGTCCTAATCATTGGGGGATGGGCACCCCTACCCGGATTGCATAACCGAGATCCGAATGTCATATCCAGATTACCAAAACTGGATTTCAAATCTGATTCGAAATCCGATTCCAAATCCTGATTCCGGATTTTTTTTGGCCATCCCTAGTTCTTAGCATTGTCACCCAATCACTGTGTCTTTCCTGTACATAAATTTTGGTTTCATATTTACGCACCTGGTATATCTCAGTACAACAGTAAGCTGCACAGAAGATCGGCATTTTCTTCTCAAATACAAACGAAACAACTATAAGAAACAACGCCAAAGAGCGAAGCATAGGAGCCATATGATAGCAGCTCACAGTATGTGTTGTTGTGCCAAATAATCAACTTTCAGGTGGCCGCTAGAGTCTGTGGATCACGACTTCATCACGACTTCTTCTTCCTGAGTACTCTCGACCATTTCTCACATTGCGGGACAGACAACATGGCGGATTCATAGTGTTGATACTGAGTTTAATCTGTAACAATCAGTTGTTTATAATTTCCTTCACCCTTGGGTTTGTTACGATTAAATGAAACTAAATCAATTCTGGGTCTCATCATATTATATCTAAAGAATTTTTAATATGATTTTACTTGAAGAAAAAAAAAACCTTTTTTTTCCCCTCGTCCAAGAAGTGACAAGGGTTACAAAGTATGTAAACAACCAGATGTTCTGAATGTTCTTAAGGTTTCGTTTTTGAAGTGAAATGGATGTGAGACACATATTGAGTAGCCTATACCTTTATTTGAACATTGTGTGAGCTTATGATCAAATTAGGTAATTATGAAGATAAGTTGCGTGTATTTACGAAGCCAAATCAGAAGGTACCCCTGTACGCTGTGTTAAAATAATATTGTAGTTTAGCTACTTGTGTAACAGAACAGTGGAAACACCTCAAAATGGTACGTTTTATGTTGCATAAAGCTACTAAAGTGCCTCCCAATGGCCAGAAAGTTCATGAAGCATGGCTTAATGTGGAACTTAAAGGGCACAAACGTCCATGTTTAAGACGCGAAGGTATGTATTCCTTCTTTCTGTAGTACACAATGTAATTGTAAATCACTTAATTTTCATTATTTTTCCTGCTAAAGGCAGAGGCTGATGCTAGTGCAGGCGTCTCACTAGCCTATCTGGTTTGATTTTACGATAACTTTCAAACATTTGGAAATTACACAGCCCGGATAACAGTTGGGAATTTTGTAAGCTGCTGAGGGATATTAGGGAAATTTAAGTGTGCTTGCAGTGTTCCAGTTTTATAGTTGACGCTAAAGCATATATGGATATAAAATTGTTTAACTCGCGCTGTATGTGATACTATGAACTTTTAGCTTTCGCCCGATACCAAATATATCACTGAGAAGTAAACTTTTCTGTTATAAATTCAACAGTTCTTGAACCACACTGTTCCATAAGAGACAATGTAATTTTGTGGGTCTAGCTCTTCTCGACCATCAAAATGGCGTGTCGAGAGTACTCAGGAAGAAGAAGTCGTGATCCACAGACTCTAGAGGCCGCACGTTCGCAGCGCCAATTCTGACTCTAGTGGATGTTTTATAATTACAAAGTGAACCCTTTTCTAGTTTCCCGGGTGGGCCATTTGGTTACCAGTTCGCCCCTGATATACACGCACAATTTGTGTGCGTACAACGATTGCTTAATCGCATATACAAATACTGTGAACGATTATAGGAAAATAGATATGTGTGTTTGTATTTATGAACAACAAATTATGTATTAAAATAAGATGTAAAAGACTCTTCTCTACCAGCAGTTGTTCGTTGCCTGACTGGAAGGGCGTGCAAAAAGCTGCGACACTGAATAGGAGCCATAAGATAAACCATCCCCTTACGTCTGCTACAAATATTGCACACCCCATCTTGCTACGGCTCAGATTGCAGCCAACAGTAGAAGTGTAAGTTTACGATTGTGCGCGCAAATTGGCATCAATCAAGTTCACTTTCCCTGGGCCCCAGACTGTCTTACGCTTCCACTGCCCAGACTTATCTAGGATATTACAGCAAACTAAGTCGACATATTCGTAGGGGTTGAGGTACCAAGCCAGCGACGTGAAGGTCCCGGGTTTGAATCCCGGCTGGGCGTGAATGTTTGGGAATTTTAGAAACTCAACAGCTAATGGACTCGAGATAGACCGGTCTTTAAAATGGCCCCAAAATACAAAATTTAATTACTTCAAACTAAAATTTGGTTAAGATTTCAGTTTAAATTTTGCGATCACATAGATGGCAGCAGGAAAATATTTTTTCTTAAAACTCTCTATTACCCATTATATATGCAAAAGTAAACTAAAATTTATCCACATCTTCCACATTTTTTTAAGCATTATACTTTACTCTGGCACTTTGTGATTGAAGTTAGTATTTTTATGCCACTTGAAACATCGTTCTCTTGAGATTAAAATACCTCCGTATTGTTTATAAACCGAGTGTTGTAAAATGAAAAAAAAAATCCTGCGCTCCTGTCTGTAATAAACATCCCTTCCCGAAAAGAGGGTGTACCCCTCTGAATGGCGCCAGCTTCAGCTGGCTTTTAAAAAGAAGAAAAAAGCAAGGTGTATCCTGTCCGTCTAAATGTTTGCGGCGTGGAATTGCACTTCCTTCCCGTTAATCATTAGTCATCTTCACCCCAGCTCACGCAAACCAACAAAATGGTTGTAAGCAAATGTTTATAACGTCCAAGTTATGAGATTAAAATTTAATATCGGATAAATCAAAGTTTCCTATATCCCATAGACCACCTCCAATCCTAAAAATGTTCCTCACCGAAACTCCCATTCCCTATAGAGAGGGCGTAACCCTCTAGTGGGTGTTAGTCATCCGGTGACTAACAAAGGAGACCTTAGGTCTCTCGCGAAAAAAAAAACCAAGGTGTATGATCTCATTTTAGTTTACACATATGACATATATGTTGGAATATTTTTGTAGACTAATCAGTGGTTTTATAATGAAACCTCTTTCTACCATCAGTTGAATGACGTGAATTTGAGTGCATAATTTTCACATTTATCAATTTGTTTTCTTGACTTGCCGTACGAATTTAGATTTTTATCTCTTTTCGTTGGAGTAACATGTCCCAACATAGGAGTTGAAGGTTACGTTACAACAATTATCTTAAGATCCTGTCAAAGGTTCATTTAGTAATCTGTCATCTTGAGATTACCTGAAGCAGCAAATGTAAGGTTTAATTTTTATTTTGTAATTGCAAAGTGTCCCTAATGCCTTGTTTAATCACTAACCTTTTACGATGGTAAGATTTACGGGTAAAACTAACTTGCGTTCAGACTACCGAACTTAACTTGGTTGTCGTGCTTGTTCTACCATTGTCTGTAGAGAAACGGGAAGAGGTTTGTAGATTAGTTCTGCCATCATTCTTTTATACTTTAAAAGTAGTACGCAGCACTTGGATATTATTTATATCCATAAAAAAAGAAAGAAACTCACGAAGTGAACCCGCCTGATGACTAATTTGCGTTTAGACAACTGTTTCTTACTAACGTTACAAGATAACCGTCGTGAGTTGACGCTGGTTAAATTTGAAACCCGCGTTGACGGTAACTACCGTTTGCATTACTAAAATGATCTTGGTTAATGATAACCATGCTAAGATGTTAATAATGTAAACAAGGCATAAGTTAACTTTAAGACAATTTTGACTACTTCCTCAGTATCACAAAGCAGTGATTCTGCCAGAATTCCCCCTGTGGGGAGTGTTTACCCTCGAAAGTATCGACAACACCCCCCAAACTTTAAAATTTTTGCTATCAAAAATCGATAGAAGCCGTACAAAATTTCACTTGCAGACTCCGAATTTTGACTTTACATCACCACCACCCCACATGAAAAATCCTGGCGGAAACCCTGTTACAAAGGGAGGGCGTAGAAAGAGCTTTCTCGTTGAACCTAATTGTGACTCTACACTAAGAGCTGCTTTTCTTGTGATTTGGGTGAATAGCCAATTGAAACACGTGTTACATGTAGAACACGTAATAAAACAGGTTGTTTCAATTGGATACTCACCCTAATCGAAGCAACGCACGCGTTCACTAAGCCATGTTATTTTGTGTGAATTGAACTCACTCAGGGAAGCAATATTCCTCACATTCCCGCATACACTACAATCTTATTAATGATTGTTACGCATTCCAACCCTTTGGGAAATCAGTGACCGGTTGGCTTAGTGAATAGCATGATCTGGATTCTACCCAGGGTTCCATTCTCAGCCAGTGCAATTTCTTTTAGAACACAACTTTTTCTTTCTTTCCTCTTTTCAATAATTGCTTCCATTTTTAAAATTTTATGCATTTAACAGACAAAGGTTAGGAGATCAGTTTAGACGTTCTTTTCGTTATACCTATGTTACAAACCTCACGGACATGAATTAGTAGAAGTCAGGTTAGATATGTTATTCATTATATGGATTCATTAACACAAGAAAGAGAAAGACCGAATATTCATACGGACGATCGCGCGTTTCTTATTTGCGATTTGGCTAAATAGTCAATGTTTAAGCACGTGTTTTACGTAACACGAGTTTCTATTGGCTACACATAAAAATCATAATTAAAGCACGCGTCGAGCCCCTACAAGAAACACTGTGCTAGCACAAACGCTTAACTCCCAGTTCGGAATGTTACTCCCCCGAGAACGTTGTGCCTGAACATGTTTTCCAGGACTGTCAGGAGACAACAACAATCCTCGATCGTCACCTGCCTATCGTTGTGGTAATGTGCAGAGAACTCGTCATCGTTCTTGCGGCATTAATACCGAAATGGGTGAAAGTGATTAATAAACACAAACAACATTAAATAATCTTAGTCCTCTTCATTTTTAGGATACGACCCATCATTTGGCTACAATCCCACCTTCTCTTTGTAGTTTTCGTTATTTTGAATATCCTCTTTTTTAATGTTTTTTTGTCGTGAACAACAAATATTGGAGAAAGAGCTCGAACTATGAATGACTTTTATGTAGACTTGTATTTTTTCTGTACTACAAATTCTTCGTCGAAAATAACTTCGAAAGCATAGGTAGAGGTTAAGGGGCTCTTTCCATATTTCGTATTGCGTCTGCCAGGGCCTATGTTGATAAAGGATACCATCTCCGCAATTTGCTTGTTGTAACAGAACAAAAACCTCTGTCATGGTGTTCAGCCATTGGAATTGATTATTTATCGTGTAGACAAGCATCGTGTATTTTTATTCACTAGTAGCAATTGGGTACAATCACGGAAGTAAGTATTGCGGGAGTCTAGCTATTATTTAGTCTATGATCTAGCATTTATTTTCTATTTAACTTATATATGTGTATTCGATAAACACCATTTAGGCTAAGACTGCCACCTACCGTTCCTTAGACATGTCACGGCTTATTGATAACTGTATGTCTGGCCGATAAATATAATTTAAATAAAAAAAACTGAATGCTAGTTTTTATTCAACTGTACTACACAAAATACTACACGGAAAAGATGATAATTTGCAAAAAGGTGACAAAATTCAATTTTAAACCTGTTGTTATTATCCAAACGGGGTGACTTGAAACAGATTTTGAATGTTTGTTCAGGTTTAGACACTTTATATTTCTTTTTCGAAGGGTATTTGATACGGATTTGTGCAAATATTTATTTATGATTGGATACATGGTATTAACAACATTTATTGGTCAGAAACACGTTTTTTTAAAACAAATTTAAACGTATTGTCTCGTGTCACCCCGTTAACTGGGGTGACTCGAACATAAACGTAATTTGTTGGTTAGTCACAAACGATGTGGCTATTTTAATTAGTTGAGACAGAAATTGGACTTTTAAATATTTTTCTTATATTATAAAGGTGGTTTTAAAGTTCTAAACTTCACTAATATAAACATACAGTATGGCATTTGGTACATTAAAGTTATTGAACTTTCACCCTAGAAAAATAGTTTTAAGTAAACGTGAACAAATGAAATAAAGCGGCGAGCCTTAAAACTGTAAATGGCTTCAACGTGTTCACAATATGGAAGAAAGATGGAAGAAAGATACATCCTTGCACATGGAAGAAAGATTCATCCTCTATTGTTGGATATATGTAAACTCCTTTCACCGTTGCACTTCCCTTCACAAAACTGGCGGTCACAATATCTTTCTCGATATTAATATTCTGGCTAGAAATATCAAGTGACGTCCTTTGTCTGATTCAAAACTAACAAATACAAATTCTCCAGTTGAACACAATAGCTGGTATCTTTTTCTGAAACAACTGTGTTTGCATTAGTGACTTCTTCCGTAATTCCATTGTTGCTATTTGTTCGAGCGGGCTGCATGCTTGAACTACTGGTTTCCTCACACTTTTTTATTCGAGTGGGTGGTGCAGGTTAAACTTCAACTGTTCAGATACGTGTGCAAGTACTATAACCCAAGGCCAACACTTTCTTCCCCAGAGCGAGTGCAGACAGTTGAGAGTCATGCTGCGTTCTCTGTGTATGTGTGAGAGAAGGGATTGCAAATGACGTCACCTTCTAGCTGAATGAAATAAGCATCAGCCCGTTCGAGCGAGAACTACACGGGATTGCACAAATATACACTGCAACGTAAAATAATTAACACAGTTTTGTACTAATTTACATTTCCAGTGCAGAGAGTGCAACACCGAGCAGACCACCCGAACAAACTTTTGGTGTAGAGCCTCTTCCAAATTAGAAAATACACCTTCCAACATGCTGTTCTCTTCTTGATCATTAGCAATTTCTGAATATTCACCCAGTCTCTTCCCAAGTGCAGCATAAGTTCGTCTTCTATTTTGCTTTGTTGTGCTCTCGCCAAATCTGACTAATTTCAGGAAATCTACAGAAGAATGAGCCCATTAATGTGAGGAAGAAGTAACCCCTTTCTTGGCTTCCTGGTAAACCAGCCTTGCAATCACTTGAAAACGTCAATATAAACACTAACTCTTCACTTGCTCTATATACAAAATACGTTCAACGTATACACCTAAAATTTATTTTCCGATGGAACTAATTATATTGTAAATCCCAAAAATGAAAGTTTCAACAATTAACTTTTCTTACAGAATTCGACATCATTAATGATACACTTTCAGGAGCCATATGCACGTACATGACTTTCAAAATCTTCACTCAGAATACTTATAGTATAAACCACAATGCAACAACTGCCGATTACGCGCGAAATCTGTACTAGTTATCGAAGCGGCTAACTGTACGCTCTAAAATTGTACAGCTGTCTCAAGTCGCCCCGTTTGACGGTAAGGTGAATGCACCAGTTGTCGTCACTGTTCCAGTGGTCGTCATGTTTTAACTAAATGTAAATATGTAAAAATAAGAAAACGTTTCATCGTTTGGTGGCAAAAAGAGACCAAATAAGCAGTCATAATCGTACGTAACTGGCACCATTAATATGCTTATTGTGTTACTTCGTTTAGTACAAATATCATGTGTTTGGGTGCCAAGTTCGTGTTTCCTGCTACTTGCATGGTTTTGTTACTAAAAGGTGTTAATCAAGTGGACATTAAAAAATAAGCATTTAAGTATCAGATCAACTATCAGATTATAAATTTGCGTGCCTTAACTCTGCTTTGGGGGATGACGACTACTGGTACAAGGCAAACATACTTTGAACCAGTGCTCGTCACGGGTGTCAATTACAGGTGAACAATTGCTACTTAAAATTTTTACTCCAGAAAGTCATTCATTTAATTTAATATGATGTTAAATTTATAAAAATTTCATGGTTATAGCCTCACTCTTTGGAGTAGTCGTGAGTAAAATAAAATTTAAATTCCTACATATTCCAACGGGTCAACTCAGATAGTTTTTTTTTTTTTAAGAATTTCTGAGAACCTTCTAGCAAAGCCTCTCTGCTTATTTCCTTTCAAGAACGATTTATTTTGACAGGTTCAGATCTAGTAGTAGATCCAAATGAATATTAGTAGTAGATTGGGTGACGACTACTGGTACATTCGTGTGACGACTATAGGGAAACAGCAAAATTTAGGGGGACGACTACTGAAGCAAAATTAGGGTTGTAAAGAAACATAATTCTATCACTGTAATGCAAATTACTGAATAGATTTATGCTATTACGTTATCGCGTGAGACCTGAAGTTGCTAATGAAGTGAAAAATGTAGGGTTGCTTCTCATTTGGCTTTCTGCAAAACTTTCCCTCCGGCCGGCCCTGATTGCAACCGACATTACTAGATGCAGAAAAGCATGAAAGAGGAATTTTGTCTTTTAAATGAATCACATATATTCATTAATTTCCGAGTAATTAAAATGAGAAACTCCTAGAGCTAAGAAATAAAAAGGATTTGGAATTTACATATTTCATAAACACAAAACATTGTATTCAGTTTGGTAAAGGTAAAGATGCTCACTAGATTGCAGGGCAATACTATCACTAGAATATTCCTGACTGCAGGAAAGCTAAGTGCTTCAAAGTTTATACTTGAGTTGAATTCCCATTTAATTTATACAAAGCTTTTTTGATCAAGTTTTGTTTCTGACAACGTGTATGCCTTTTTGTTTCTTTAAATTTTAAAGCCCTAAGATGTTTACCAGCCGCAAAACTATACAACAGAAAGGCAGGATTTCGCAATGTGTGCTTTAGTTCACTTCGTTTGGATCATATTTTATTT
>JAGDQP010075068.1:0-10203 GCA_022664845.1 Lepisma saccharinum | reverse complement strand
ATGTATTTTTATCGTTGCACGAAATTTCATTGCTGCTCCTACAAATTCAAGCCTAGAGAGTTCATAATTAATTCAAGAGTTCGATCAATGACGATTTTTAATTATTTTTTTTTTTATGTTCATTGTTGAAAGTGCTTCATTATTATATGCTCTGATATTTATAACAACAATCAAGCGATTTCAATAATGAACAAAAACGAAAATAAAAAATCGGCATTGATCGAACTCTTGAATTGGTGTTGAACTTTCTTCCCTGGAAGTTAGAACTCTTTAGGTTTGAATTTGTAGGAGCAGCATTGAAATTTCGTGCAACGATAAAAATACATTAGAGGCATAGAGAGATAGTGCTGCCATCTTTTGTTGAAGATCGTTACTTTACATTAACCTTAAATAAAAATAAAACATGAAGACCTTTATTATTATTAATATATATATTAATAGCCCAGAAAAACGACTGTCAGGGTTTCCAGATCCCTAAGCATTTCCAGTTGTCAGTATTGCCACCTTATGCTAAAATATAATATCACAATAGCTTCTATACTGTTGAACGGTTCTGCACGAAAGTTTGCAAGATTCTTCTTCTACATAATACACACACAACGGTAGGGAACAGTATCCCTCCATCTAATCTAGTTGTCACTGTTGCCAAACTTAATGGCAAATTGAGTTTTTCAAAGCTTTTGTAAGAACCTCTACACTGTTTCCCGTATCCCCCACAAAACTGGTATGAATAATGGTCGACGTCGTAGGAAAGCAACTAGGTAATGGTCCCCACCCACTTAAACATCCAAGATGTCAGTGTTGCCAGCCAATAAAATTGAAGTTTCTCCATATCGTTCAAAGTATCTACTCACTTGTGGATTACTAGCAATTCTACGGAAGAAAAGAATTTGTGCGGCAGCGTTTGTTTCTGTCACCCTCTTGCAGTCTACTGTTATTTCTTTGCACTTATATATATATATATATATACATATAGATAGATAGATAGATATATATATACAGTACATATAGAAGAAGGCCGGGTAGGCAATATAATAGGTGAAATTTTGTGTATAACTGAAGACGGCTGAAGCCGAAAATTTTAATTGACTTTATAGTGTAATGTGTGTAATTTTGTGTGTATATATAAATAATTCACTATCAGGGTGTTTGTGTGTTTATTTGTTTGATCACTATACAATTGTAGACCCCTTGACGGATTCGAACGAAATTTGGCACATATATTCCTTAGGATTTAAAAGGATTAACTACCACATTAAAAGGTTGACACCACCGGAAAGGGGGAACGGGGATTTAGGTTCAATCAATTAATAGACCATGATTGTCAGATATATCCCTACAGGCTGTGCAACCATCATCACAATACAGTTTGCCGGGTTGACTACCTTCAAGTGGTCAATCCTTCCTTTCAATTCATTAGCAAATGCTATCCTAGTTTTTCGGTTCGGTAGTCCGCCTAGTATATATGTTGGAGGTCTAATGCAGCTATTAGGGAACGAAACCAAAAAACGACGTATCCCGGGTTAAGCCGCTCTTCCACAGAATTCCTCAATTACTATTTTTCTTTCGTATTATCTGTCACTGTTTTGAATCATAATTTTCAGCTCCTCTGCACTTCTGGCTAATGTTCTTCTTTTACTTTTTACATAGCTGGAAGCTTAAAGAGTACCATACATCTTCTAGACAGACATTTTCTTTTTCATGTACGTTGAATCCGTTCGCACAACCAACCTTCGTACTTTCATTCTTCGCACGAGTCATGGTGTAACGTACCTACCTGTCTCTACTACATAAGGGTAAAAGGTACGTACACCAAAAACAGATATGTAAAGAAAGGCATCTCATATCCATCCACCTTATTACCCAAATATATCTCTTGTGTTCCGACTAACTCCAAATGTGATAATTAATAGTACTTATAGCAGTTCTTTCTCTGGGCATCTCAGGGTTTATCCCGAAGTCATATGTGGCGAGGTTCATTATGGTCCACATATGTATGTCATTTCAAAGGAAGTAGGGCAACCTATATCGGGTCTATGTCAGAACGCCCATTGGTCAGATCGCCCACTTCTGAAAATGGTTAGAACGCCCACAGAAACGGTCCGATCGACCACAGAAACGGCTAAACACGCAAATCCAGAAATGGTGAGAGCGCCCACCAGTCAGAACGCTCACTCGTAAAAATGGCAACAACGTTGGGTCTACGTCAGACGCCCACTTCTGAAAATGGTCAGAACGCCCACAGAAACGGTCAGATCGCCCACTTCTGAAAATGGCCAGAACGCCCACAGAAACGGTCAGATCGCCCAAAAGAACGACAAAACACGCAAATTCAGAAATGGTCAGAGTTCCTACCGGTCAGAACGCCCACCGAAACTCGAAAATAAGTCTTAAAATGAATTTAAGTAAAATAAAAGTAATGTACAATCAACATGCAGCAAAGAAGGAAATATTGATTCACGGAGAGAGAATAGGCATAGTTAATGAGTATGTTTATTCAGAGCAGCTCAAATCAACGCATGCTAAGTTGATGGATGAAATAAATAGAAAATGCAAATGGAGCTCGTTTGGAAGAACACATTTTATTTTCAAAAGAAAACTACCAATGCGTCTCAGGAGTAAAGTTTGTAAGCAATGTCTCTTACCTGTGATGATATACGGCTGTGAAACTTGGACATTGAATGCGCAAACGACTCAAAGATAAAGGTTCACAGAAAGAATTATGATGAGATGCATGATAGAAACAACTATGAACGACTAATGTATTACATTGGATTACCAGAGGAAAAAAACGACCAAGACGACGTCCAAATGCAAGATGGTTAGATGAAATTAAACGTTTTTCAGGAGCTACATACATGAAGATTGCAGCTGAGCGAGATACGTGGAAAGAAAAGGGATGCCTTTATCCAGCAGTGGATAGAAAACGGCTGAATATGATAATTGTTCCTTAAATTACGCTTAATATGTGCCTTTCCAACTCAATTAAATAAAAATTGTACTTAAAAGCAAATAGAATGAAATTAACTACATTTATCATGTTTTCATTTGCACGTTGGAAACAGCTTGAATTTTAAATCATATTTCAACGAATATTTTATTTAGTTCATATTGCTTTCATGTGACGTGTTTTCAGTTTCCCTTTTCTACTATGATATGGATTTCGCTTCTCATGCGTTTTTCTAAGGCGATATATTACACTTAATAATATAACAACATAATAATACATAGCAGATAATTATACTTAGGAAAAGAGACACACAAACGCAACATTATCATATAAATATTATACTCGCTGCTGTAGCTTATGTGCACAGCCCCCGACCCGACTCCGACTCACTTGTTTAAGAGTAGGCGTTCTGACTGGTGGACTTTGTGAACGTTTTCCCGAGTTTTTTTTTTTTCATTATGTTTGTTCAGTATCGATTTAATATAAATATTAAACTGAAAAAAATTAAAGTATTAACCATGTACCTTGCTAGGGTTTGTTGTATTTTCTAACCTGTGGGGATCCTGTTCATTTTGGTGGGCGTTCTGACCATTTTCAGAAGTGGGTGATCTGACTAGTGGGCGTTCTTACCATTTTTACGAGCGGGCGATCTGACCAGTGGGCGTTCTGACCGATTATGCATTTGGGCGTTCTGACCATTTTGGTGAACGTTGTTGCCATTTTTACGAGTGGGCGCTTTGACCATTTCTGAATTTGCATGTTTTCCTATTTTGGTGGGCGATCTGACCGTTTTTGTGGGCGTTCTGACCACTTTCAGAAGTGGGCGATCTTACCAGTGGGCGTTCTGACATAGTCCTACCATGCAAGAAAGCAGTCCACTTGTCTGAAGATTTACTGCGCGACTATTCTAAATTCTAAATACTAAAGAGAAGATTATAAGGGTAAATGATATCCAAATTAAATAATAACAATAACCACCGGCGTTACAGACCGATAGGTCCTGAGCCTGCCCCAACGCCATCTGTCCGCGCTTGTTGGAACTGCGTCCACCTCGGTGATGGCAGTGTGGTCGGCGTTGCGCGTCACCTAGCCACGAACAGGCGTATTAGGGGCTTTCTAGATCGAGTGGCCGTCACATCTTTATTCACGTGACTCCCCAGTTTTCCTCACGACGCTTGGTGGAGGCCGAAAAGTGGGACTCAAGCCGGGAATTGAATCCGGGACCACGCGGACATGAGTCCAACGCTCTAACCACTAGACTATAGAGCCCCCAAATATCCAAATTATCTTGATAAAATGTTATTAATCTGGTCCACCTAATTGAAGATGTACCAAGGTTGCTAAGACATGATTACAGCTAGCTGGACAAACAACGACTGATTTCTTCCGCAGGGGGAAATTAGTTCTTCTGAATATCACTGCGCTCAAGGCACTACTTTCCTTAATGTCACTTTGTTTTGACATTACATTTGTTCCAAGTCTTTTCATTAACAGTCTACTTATTACAAACTTATCTTAAGATTGTTATTCACATAGTTAATTAGTACGATACTTGTAATTTGTGGTTTTATTTGAATTTAAATTTATACACCCAATTTCAAAATAGTTTAAAAGCATAATAACAAATATATCGGTCTAGGCTCTTCCTTTCGGGATGACAAAATGTAAGTCACCTCTTCATCACTGTCGACTTATGATGGAGAAGGACGTAACAATGATTGACTTTCTGCATTTTTGACTTTATAGTTTTCTCATCTCATTTTTCTTTTTTCGTGAATAGCTTTCGACTTCAATCTTCAACTGTTTCAACTTTTCTTTGTCCATATTAGTTCTTTTGTTTTTTCTCAAGAATTTTCTTCTCAATTTATTTATTATTTTCTCTTTCATTCACCGTTTGCTATTCCCTCTTTAATTTCTGAAATTTTCTTTGGTTTCTAACTCTTAACTACCTTCTTCTATCTTTGTACAAATTCCTTCTATGACATTTTCCCATCCTTCTTTAGATTCCCTGTCATGTTTTGCAACGTTACTTATTATTTGCCAATCACCACTCTTTCAACCTTCTTCATGTTTAATTTTTAGACAGCTTTTTTTCTTCTTTCCTGAGGGCAAATCATTCCTTGTATATTGTACGAAATAAGTATGAAGACACTTGTGATAAAACCGCTGCGGGAATATGATCCAACCGTTGGGTAATGACAATAGACGAAGGGTTACATCTGATGCTGGTATGAGAATCATGGTCGCCATCTTGAAAGCCGCCATATTGGATTCGGTTCGAGAATTTTAATTAGAAAGAGGGTCATGTGACATATCATTTTAGGCTAGCTTGTTCCCAGAAATTCAAATATGAAGATATTTTACACCTTCGGTTATTTGTTTAGGAGATAGAAATTTTAGAGGTTACAATTTAGAGTTCTATAACATGTGCTCAATTTATTGGCAATTTTTGGTGGGCACACAAAACCAGTCGTTTTCTTTAAATCCTCATGTGTGCTGGGTAATAATACCTGGTTCAACGGTGATGCATGTATCCTGGATTCGTGGCTGAGGATTTTAAAAACGGGTTGGTTTTGTGTGCCCATCAAAAACTGCCAACAAATTGGGCACATGTTGTAGGACGCCAAGTTGTAATTTCCAAAACGTTTATCTCCTAAACAAACAACCGTATGTGTAAAATGTCTTCACATTTGAATTTCTGGGAACAAGCTAGCCTAAAATGATATGTCACATGACTCTCTTTCAAATTAAAATTCTCGAGTCGAATCCAATATGGCGACTTTCAAGATGGCGATCATGATTCTTATATAACCCTTCACCTATTGTCATTACCCAAAGGTTGGATCATATTCCGGCAGCGGTTTTATCACGACAAGTGTCTTCATACGTATTCTTTACAATGTACAAACAGGCACAAATCGATATTTAAAAAAAAATCCCATTCAAAATTTTCCAAAAAGTAGGGGCTATGGATGTCATTTTCGTGCATTACAGCTTAAAACCTAGTGAGAAAAAATATTTTACGTAAATATCGGCTAATCAGTTGGGAATGCTCCCTCGTTAGAGACAATGTAAATTATTTTTAGGTCAAGTTGGTAGTTATACAGGGTGTCTTCAAAATAATTGTGCAAATTTCGTGGGGTGATTATTTTACAAGAAATTCCGAAATTTGATTCGTTTCGGTGCTGCAGGTGCTCAAAGTTAGGCGACATCTCCACAAAATGACGTCATATCTCCACAAGCAGTGGCGTAAGCGGTATCGGGTTAGAAATTCACACTCTATGTAGTACCCGATACATGTATTTAAGTTAAGTTTATGGAAATCTAATACAGCTGAGAGGAGACTTCTATTCTTGCCCTATTGAACCAATTAATTCCTTGACAATGAAATTCTTAGGCTGCAAAACCTGTTTATGTGACACTCCCTCAATCTACTTCGCGTGTGATTTGCTAAGGCGACACCGCTTACGTCATCACTTGTGGAGATATGACGTCATATGTGACAATCCCGCCATAACTTTGAAACTAATCAGATTTCGGATTTTCTCAAAGGAACTTTTTTTTTGTTTTGGTGTAAATAGTAACCTCCCGAAGTATGCACCATTATTTCAGGGACACCCTGTATTAATTAGTCTATTTATTTAGTCAAAGTTACTTCTAATTAACACAATACTCCAGCGCCAACTGGTGGTCTTACTCTGAACTTTCTCCTCGCATTGATTTCCCGCAGTCTGCGAATTGCCTGTTCCATGTGGAGACGCCTAGCGGTCTCTCCGCGAACCCATGCATGGTTCAGTGCTTGAGATGCAGTTGGGCGGTTGGCTGGATCAACTTGTAACAGCTGAAAAAATAAAATGCACGTAAATTATTTTCCTTTCCTTAAAATAAAAATAAAAAAGTCAGTGCAATGCTTTTTTAAAGAAAATAAACATCCACCATAAAATTAAGAAAGTTTGAAATACTTCTATGGGTTATTCGAAAAGATAACGTGCGAAACCCAACAAGTCCAGAAGCTCACACCGTTCGTGTACGAACTTTATTTGCATTTCTCTTTTCAAAAATTCATGAAACAGTAATTAAATAAAGTACAATGAAAGTTTTATACCTTAATTTACCTCAGTTAGCGGTACGCAGGTTAGAGTTCATCCAGAGACGTGTTTTCTGTCACTTCTGAAAGCATAAATGTACATGTGGGGTTTTTACATGTTACCTCATGATTTTTTTAAAATAACTAATTACTTGCATCCGTCCAAATTGAATAATCTGTCAGCTTGAGCCAAAGATCCTAAAATCTGAGATTTAAATTAAAATTTAATAATCTAATAATCAGCGTGCGCGGCAGCGCACGCAGCCAAGTTCGCCGACCCAACGTGCGGTGCCAAGTAGCTTTACACGAAACACTAAAAAAAGACCGAACAAGAGCTAAATTACCATTGTCAAGACATCGCTGCTTACTTACTAATTACCCCAGCAACATCAAATTACCAACGTTTATTAGTAATAAGATCTTTTATAACACTGCCAAACCTCAAGTCAAAGGGTCATGGGGTGCCGAGTTAAAAGCTCCCCAAAATAGGCTTCTTTTTTCGTGTAATAATCACTCACTGACATAAATGTTTGACATGTTCCCGACTAGCTGGAAATACAAAACTTTACACATGCTTAGGGGATAACATGTAAAGCTCAGAAAATGTCCAAAATCTGGGGTGCGATCCCTAGGGGGGCACAATAGCCCCTCAAATTGTAAAATCAATATTCATGTTCTGACATGTTCCCGACTATCTGAAAATACAAAATTTTATACAAGCTTAGGGTTTAACATGTAAACCTCCAGAAAAGCCCAAAATCTGGGGTAACATACTAATAAACCCCACCAACCCCGAAAAAGTAGCCCTTAAAATAAAGTGATCCGATATATAGTATGTTACATATCGTTGAAATTGTCTCAACGTGATCTTTTCAGAAACGAGTAGCAGCAACCTATCACTACCTACCTTCAACCCCAAAACCTTCCCCTAAATAGAAAATTAAATTTACAAAAAGTTGTGATATCCGAATCCAAAACACGCCGTGTCAAAAACAAAGCCAAGTTCATATCCTAAGCAGTTACCTTAGCTCATATCAATTTAGCTTAGGTTTATGGAAAAACTGAAAAATTCTTATACTGCTTCCATGACTGGGACTGTTTCATGACTCCAGGCCAACTGGTCTGGAATTTAATCGAACAGTACATTGTTTCAGTAGGTGCCAGTAGAATTACCTGACAGTTAGCCAAGTTCTTAAAACAATCTCAGTCATGTAAGCAGTGTAAGAAAATTTTCATTTGTTCCATAAAACTTAGCTAAATCGATATGAGAACTACTTCGGAAAGAACTTGGTCAATTGTATGTATCAAAACTTCCATATGGTGAAACATCTTTCCTTTTTGTACTCCTTGGAAACTTGGCTTTGTTTTTGACACGAAGTGTTTTGGATTCGGATTTTAGAATGCCACAAACATTCATCCGGTAAGATTCGAAATTGAAACTTATATTCAGTGATTCCGCCAGACCCCCCCCCCCCCCCCCTTCACGTGAGTAGTGTCATCCCCAACTAAAACTTTTTACGGTCAAAAATCGATAAAAAATCAGCAAAACTCCACTTACAATACACTCTCCAATTTCGACTTTACACCCACCCTCCCAAACTAAAAATCTTGGCGGAATCCCTGCTTATATCACTCGTGTATTTTTTAAGAAATTTATCTCAAGTATCGTTCAAATCTTCTAAAGAGAATTTCAAACGTATATGCAAGTCGTTGCTAAACGACTTCGATTTTCCGTGACGTTAGTTTTCTTTTTACATTACAACTGTCACCAGTGACATCTGGCGATATGGTTATGTACAGATGGTTATGCCATCTGAGAGACTCGTGTTCGATCCCAGGTGGGGGTCGTGATATTTTTCTTTCATAGAATATTTCTAAAACACGCGTTTTCTTGAAAACGAAGCTATATTGTACTTTTACACACATTAATGCCCAGTGAGCGAAAGTGGGTTAGTAAAAGTCAGGTTAGATTATGTTTTTATTGTCAAGACGCACACTACTAGACCAAGGGTAAGGGCTACCCAAATTGATCTCTTTGCGACAAACCAATTCTTTCTGATTATTTTAACTGAGCACAGCTTGAGACTGAAATCCCCAATCACAGTTCTACTGTAAAAACAAGATTCACTTCCAGTTCCAGGATAGTACAAGAGTATTGCTGGTTTCGGCATCCCGGATTTGGATAGAAATACGCAGATTTCTTAATGTGAATTTACATATGAATATTACTAAATCTATTATCTACGGTTCTACGCAGTTTAAACTTGATTCTCGTCGGTTCCCGCTACCGCGTCTGGTGACTGCATGCGACGTTGTCATGTTTTCCTGACACTTTATCTTTACTGCCATTAGACTAAACAAAACCTATAAACACCAAAACATACAACATAATAATAACTTTCACCGTAATATTTACTTTGCGTAGACACACATCCCAAAACTCTTCCGTCTAGAGAATTATTCTCGTGATAGAAGTACCAGAGTTCCATGTGTCAAAATTTGCGATAACCCACTTGATCTGCTAGCGGACTGGAACACAGGGACGTATTTAGGGGTGGTTCCTGTAACACTCAGACAAACCTCCGACCCGCCCGAAACCAACTTCTAGGTAGCCGCCTATGTATCTGGTACAACAAATAGTCTCAAAGTATTAGCTGAAAAATTCAAGGCTTAAACTGTGCAGATAATAAGCTGTAGTTAACGTTTTGCTAGGATTATAGTTTGTGACGTAGTTCTCGTCAGAAAAGTACTGGATCTATACACAATAACTCATCGGGAAGTTAATCCCAAACGTTAAATGGTACCCCTGGTTACCATAGTGATTAAACGGACAAAGATGTACTCTCTCATAGTTAAAGAGTCTCCGGATCACGACATCACGAAAAAGGTGAAGTCGTGATCCACAGACTCAAATAGTTAAACCCATAGAGTTAGGAAGAAAATAGAGAGAACATACATGACGTCACATGAAGCAAAATTACGGTTCATCGGCAGCCATCTTGTGTGGCTCCATTAGAGTCCCTCTATACCGAGTACTGTGGGGATTGCCTTTTTCGATAGGAGGATGAGTGCGCCTCAGAGAGGCAATACTCGGAAAGAGGGTCTCTAAATATGGGGCAAGTTAAAATGGCCGCAATGCCTCGTCCCTTCCGTCTCTTGGCTTCAT
>JAGDQP010075067.1:0-10204 GCA_022664845.1 Lepisma saccharinum | reverse complement strand
TAATAGCTGCAGGCTTTGAGGGGTTGAGATTAAGTTTCCAATTAATACCCCAGGTTTCTAGGCGTATTAAGTTATTTTGCAGAGTAGTAACGTCTGAAGGAAATGATATCATGTGAATTTTATTTCTGTGAAAAATAAAGAGGGATGTTGTAGTTATCACAAGCGAGACAGTCACAAACGTCATCCATATGTAGAATGAAACATTGAGGATCTAAGGAGCTACTGAGGAACACCAGAAAGAGCCGGAAGCCAGCTTCAGTTGGACCGATATATGATAACTCTGTATTCTCTATTGCATAAATAAAAGGAACGTAGAGCTACCAATGAGCCATGAATCTTTTCGTTGATTTGTGAATAAGGAGGGTGTGATTGACTGAATTAAATGCTTCGGAAAATCTAAGTAAATGACATTAAGTACATTTTTACATTTGAAAGCTCCAATGACAGTAGCTTCAAGAACTGCAAAGTTTGTGTCACACGAGGTCTCTGGGGTAAATCCATGTTGATAGGGGAAGGGGTAAGATGGGAACGAACATACGATAGAATACGTTTTGTATCTTCTCACAGATAATCGATAAAAAAGGAAGAAGTGAAGTTGGCCTCTAAGGGGTGACTAAAGGGTATTTTTTGTTTAATCTTAAAACATTGGCTTGTTTCCAAGAATCGGGAGATTTACGGTTAGCAAAACACTTGTTGAAAATTGTTGTAACGGGAAAACGAAGTACAGGAGCGAGTTTCTTTAAGAATATAGGAATATCACTAGTGGGGAAATAGGCTTTAGTAGTAGACAATGAAGATAGGAGGGGCATTACTTCTGGGTGGTTAGTGTCAATTCTAATTAGAGAGTACAGTATGATTCTTTTAGATTGTCGGAGACCTAGGCGTGGTTCTAGAAACATTACTATGAAAGTAAGAGTTGAATAGTCAAGGACGCTTGTCCCCTGTGTCAAGCGTGTCGTTAAGCTGAGTGATAGTTGGAATGCAATCATGTTTGCGACGAGCGTTGAATTTGAAGTGACGTAATTAGATATAGATTGGATATATTGTTTGTAGTCTCTTTGCAACAACAGTTTAAAATATTTTCATAAGAAGGAGAAGATGTTGTATGTTTGAGGATTAGCCCATTGCTTCACAGAACCCAGGCGTTTAGAAAAAGTTTTGTTTCATTATAAAACCATACTGGGAATTTGGCAGATTTTGCAGTTTTGTCGCTACAGTGTCTTTTTTATGGCCAACAAGCAGTTCTCAAAAAGAATATTACTGTTTCGAGTGATAAATAATCAAGAATAGACCGCAGTAGAATATAAATAACTTTTTCATTTTTCCCCCAATTCACTTTGCTCCATAAATAAACTATCTTACTAACGAAATGTTGCCTTACACGTTTTTCAAGAGAAGGGTTTTCGGCATGTAGTGAAGCCTGGTCAGATTTGACAAGTTGTTGACGTTAGTTAATCTTTAATTTGTCATTTGCAAGGGCGTCGGCAAGGGGTGTCTTTATATCATTTGCTGTTCTATTTTCATATATTTGGTGTATGTTTTTAAGCTTTTCACAGCATACTTTTCATAAGCACTTACATATCCTGTTCTATTGCCATATTTATTTTAATCTACACAATGACAAAACAGGTAATTTCTATCCACAACAAATGTAAAAACATTGAAAATAAAAACATAAATGACATTATTGCACCATAATGTATACGTAACTTTGATTTCTTTGAACAAACTTCTTTTTTAAGTTCTTAGCATTTCTTCTAGTAAACTAATTAGAAAACAAAAAAGTATCCATATCTTTTTAGTTTTCTAACTAGCTCACTCTCTCTCTCTCTCTCTCTCTCTCTCTTCCACGCATCGATTTATATACAAAGTTATAAGAGCGCGAAATAGCCAATCGTACTATACACATTCTTTTAAAGTCATAATTAATTTTATGTGTTCTCATCTTAAAGCACTTTGTTACCCGAATGTTCTATTTTCATTTTTAATACCCCAAAAATCAACAATAATACTGAAATTTTGAAACGCGACCCACCTATTACATACTTATTGACACTTACGAAATTATGAAATGGATTGTATAAATTTTGAAGCTAATTCTTTTAACCGAGATGTCTGAAGGCCGTAACTTAGAACTATATAGCCCATGATTTTCAATTTGTCATCAATAGCAAATATGTTTAAAAATGAATTAGTTCATTTGATTGATATTCTTATGTATTATATAGCCCACTTCGTTGATTGTCATTTGCTAATTATTTTTAAATATATTAAACATGGGGCCTGAATAAGAAGGGCTCTTAAAACCAATCTGAATATGGATTTTTTTATTTTTTAAAGATCTTTAAGCAACTTTGTTTTAAGGCGAATAGATGATTAAGGGAGAGTTGTTGGAATTATCAAAGTTGGAGAAAATGAGAGACCCAGACAATACCCACGCACACGGTATTTGCCCACCACAAAACAACATGTCACGAGTCAGGTCGAACCAGGAGTCCCACGCACCAGAGATGAGTGCTCTATCATTGAACCAAGGCGGCACAAAACAGATCTGAAGCTGGTTCCTTTCCTCTGGCTTGTTACGTTTTCGGTGTTATTTTAATCGTAGATGAATGGTGGCCAGGAAATAACAGTCTGTCGCGTTTAAGGGTAGCTAACTGTAGACCAATGTCGTTAATAAAACAATTAAACAATGTTATAAAACTCAGTAATTTTAATACATTCGCCATCTGCAAAATTTTAAGAGCAAAGTTGTATTCCTTTTGCGCCGTGGAAATTCACAATACCTCTAACCGATGAAATTCTTGTATTTCCTAAAAACAATTTTGTAGACAATTTATTTCAAGGAACTCCACAGGAACTATGCGCACTCAATCCGCATGAACTGAGAGTTACAATAATGAGCTCCAATAATTGATTTTCGGCACATGTAAAATTTTGGATTAATCATAGAATAGGAAGTAAAGTGTCGCATGATTTTTAAAACTAAAAGACTATATGTTACGTGATGCAAAATTGTAATCTTATTAATACCTTAATCTTTCCTCTCTTTGGTTACTGTGAAATGGTAAATGGTAGTTCACTCTATTCTTATAATTCAGAAGCAATTCAGACAATTGATAATCTCCCTTTTCGACTTTAACTTGAGGAAAATTCGAAACTACCCTGTTTACACAAACGGTATTTTAACTGGGTCACGAAGACTATTAAAAGTTCAAATAACCGTTGAACTTATATCATAAGTTCACAAGATCTGAAACACACAACTACGTAATCTGCGGTAGTAGTAAATTTCATATCCCTCGTCATTCATTGCAGCTCACAGAAAATATTTTCTCTGTTTCTGCAACAAAAGTTAGGACCGTCTTACCGATATTGAAAACCAACATCAAAACACACGCAAAATGTATGATCTGATTTAAGCTACTTTTACTTGGTGATCAGTGACTCAGCCTCGGTACACATGGTCTACAGATGGTCTTGAAGTGTGTGTGTGTGTGTGTGTGATTCTTTATTTATGCATTCTTCTATATTTGTGTTTAATTCTACATTATACTACCTCATATATATATATATATAGTCGTGGCACTTGCCTGGAATGACTGAGGTAATCCTTACCTAAAGGATGACAAATACTTGGAAGGTACCTTGGGGAAATATTATGTAGCTAGTGGTAGGCAAGTGATCCAAAAACCAAGAGGAAATTGTATTAACTCATATAATTATAGTTCTTAACCAACATATTCAGGCAAGGAGATTTCACCATTTCTAAAATTCGCTATCAAGCGATCCATGGATCTCACTCCTCAAAGATATAAAATGACGTAAATGACGGGCGGTAGCTGGGCTAGAACCCTGGGTCACTGCAAAGCGACGGCGTAATGGCGATAGTTCTGCAAGCACAGCTGACTGGTTGCGCTTCTAAAAGTGACGCCCAATCATTGTCCTAATGACTGGCTTTATGGTGGTATGACCAGGTCCTGGCATGGACCGGCAACAGGCCGAGTTGGCAGGCAGGTTAATAACCAAAAGTGGAGACAATAGCCTCTTGTCGAGCCTGTCAATTGAAGTCTATTTAATATCGTGTAGTTTACTCCGCCGCTATTTATTGTTTGCCCAAGATTGTTAGGAATGCTATTCCTAGTTTTTCGCATACTTCACTGTCTGGTTGCGGGCAATTGGTATTTTGTAGAAGTTACTTCAAATTAGATCCTTTCCCTTCCATCAACATATATATGTCAGGTAGTACTATATGTATTCGTGTGTCATTGAATTTAAGAAAGCATATGATTATATGAAAAGGGAAAAGCTATACAGCATTCTGATACGATTTGGAATTCCGAACAAAATTGGTTCAGGTAGTGAATATGTGTCTCAACGACCCCATAAACACAGTTCGGATAGGTAATAATATGTTAGATAGTTTCAAAATTCACAAGGAATTGAAACAAGGCGTTGCCTTGTTCCCACTACTGTTTAACATTACGTTAGAATGTGCGATTTAAAAAAAATAAAGGGGACAAAAAGGGGCTATCATTCAATGGTCTGAATCAACTGTTTGTATACGCGGATGATGTAGATTTAATTGGGGACGATATAGATGCACTACAAAGCAACACTGATGTCTTAGTAAAAGCGTGCCATGAGATAGGTCTACAGGTAAGCATCGATAATACAAAATACATGATAACAAGCCGAAACACAGGGAATGAAGAAAAAAAAACATAAGAATTAGGAATGATGTCATAAAGAAAGTAAACAAATGTAAGTACTTGGGAGCATATGTAACAAGCAAAAATGAGGTCACGGAAGAAATAGAAATTTGCTTAGTATCGGGGAATGCATGTTTCTATTCAGTCCAAAAACTTCTAACATCACGATTAATATCAAGGAAATTGAAATAGAAAATATGCAGAACGGTTATTCTGCCAGTAATACTTTATGGTTGTGAAAGTTGGAGTACGACCCTAGCAGATGAACATAAATTACGTGTATTTGAAAATGAGGTTTTGAGAAAGATATACGGGCCGAAACGCCAAGAGATGACTGGAAAGTGGAGGAGAATGCATAATAAAGAACTCCACGGACTGTACGATTCACCAGATGATGTAAAAATAATGAAATTGCGAGGACTAAGGTGAGCAGGCCATGTAGCTCGGATGGAGAAAAAACGAAGATTATATTCTATCCTGGTTCGAAGGTCGGATACAAGAAGGTCATTGGGAAGACCGATACTTCGTTGGGAGGACAATATTATAAGAGATCTTCGAGAAGTAGGTGTTCGTAATGAAAACTGGCTTTATATTGCCCAGAATAAAATCCAATGGCGAACGTTCGTTACTGCGGCAATGAACTTACGAGTTTCATAAGCCATAGAGTTAGTTAGTTAGTTAGTACTATATGTACTAAATGTCATGTATATGTATTATAGTACTATATGGTATTCATTTATCTACCCTATGTATTACTTTAGTATACATGTTGATTTCAAGTTATTTATTTACTTTGTATTTCTTTGGGTATAATATACTTATTTCATGTAGTAAAACCGTTAAGGGTTAAGCAGTGTTTAGCTGAACCTAGCTCTAGGGAAGAAAGATAATTTGATTGGATTTTATTACTAAGAAAATATCATGACTATTATTAACAGTATGTTTTGGACTTGTATAGCGTGTGACTGATAATCAATTTTGAAATTATTTTCAGAACGATATGAGTCAATAGCTTGGCAAATATCTTAATATCAATATTTGCTATTTTTTTCAGCTACCACTACAATAATGGTAATCTAAATGACATAGCTTTGATGAAAGTCTCGGATCCATTTGTATTTAATGAATATGTTCAACCTATAAAACTGGCTCCAAAAACAGGATTCAATGTTCCAGGTAATTGTAAATTAAGGCCAAGTTTCTGTGCAAATCGATAACAGTTTTAATAATGTGTTTTAAATCGGACCTATCATAAATAACCAAAGTGGACACCCGGTAATTGTTCTTCGATAATAATTTATTAAATTAACGAAACAGGAAAAAGTGTTTCCATTAAAATTGTTTATTTTTATCGTAAATTTTATTTTACCTCTTCAGTAAATTTCGTTCACTAGTAAAATAACTTCATTTCCAAATAAAAATATTTCGTTTTTGATTCTTGTATCTTTATGTCAGGTAAAAGTTAATAAATTCAGGTAACAATACTTTCTTCACTATGCTCCATGCGTGCGTCCTCCTACATAGAAATACTTTAGTACGTAGTGTTCAATAGGTGTGCGTACTTTATGCAGTCGCTTTTTATTATTTTTACAGTGGAAAATACGCCACATAACAATACTACCATTTCTGGGAAGCCTACTTCTTCAGCTCGGTTCCCAACCTTAGACGTTTGTATACCACAGCTACGCGAGTACACTTAATGGAGTCAGTTCTGTACTGACAAGAACGATCACTTTGCATTGGTTATCTAAACTTTCTGATTATAAATTTTGTTTAAAAAAAATGTAGAATTATGCTTATTTACTATTTGCATACACGAGCAAGTTTCTGACATTGAGAGAACATCGAAAGCTAGAACTGTACGTTGCTAATTAACAAACGTTCGATATGTCAATCATCCTTGCACTACGAAGGACACTCATAAGAATATTGAAATGTGCACATTGGTTCAATTTAATTTATTAATAACCTGTGCGATCGAAATATACAGAACATCCTCGTTTAAAAAGCAGTATCATGATTTACGTGGGTTGCATAAGCCTTATAGTCTATAAAATAACAAACCTCTGGTTACCTGGAATGGCTGCGACAATATAGGTTATTTTACCGTAATATTTACATCAATAAAATTTATCCCTCAATTTCCTTAGCTGACACACGCTCGGGAACAATAGTATTTATTTGCTTGCATGAATCTACGAACGTGAATTTCTCTTCCTTAATTTCAGAAAACATGTCGCCCGCATAATTTCTGTGTCACGTACACGGGATAACATCGATACATTGTAAGTCTGTCAGTACCATGACGCTCATTTCGTAGATAATATTTTCCATTAACCCACGTTCTGTAAGTCTCCTAATCGGTAATGTTTGTATTGTGGGCGGCCGATGAGACTGAATGATAATAATTTTTACTTAGATGTCGCCTTCCTCTGATATTTTCTTTAATTTATACCTGAAACCTTCTGGTTCATGAAAGAATCGATCTTTGCATAGTTGTCAAATCACTCGACGCGCGACTGAGGAACAGGAAATCTACTGTGGAGTTTCTCCCCGTCAATATCGCTATTTCGTGCAAAAAAAGCTTCTTTCTTTTTAAAAAAAAAGCATATTTTTACTCACATTGTTCTCGGTATCAGAATATGATTCTATCATAACTGGAAAATGCTTTTTTACTTTTCAAACATTCAGAAACAATAGGCTGTTCTGGGTTCTCAGTGAATATAGTATTGTGTTTCCGATTGTGTCATTTTACTAATCAAATGCACACATTAGAAGCAGAAGTAGATAACATGAGCTAAATTTGTTACGAATTAGCTATATATCATAACCGACATTGAACGTCAGCCTAGGAGAGAGTTTCGGCTGTGAACAAAAGTAGTAATTAACTTGTTTGACCTCGTTTCTTCGAGCTTATTTAACATTGATAGTAGACAATATTACACAGATCGAAGATCAAATCTTTATTATTTTTCTGTAATTTTATTAAGTTATAATTATTTGATTAAACGTATATTCTGCCAATGTTCTAGATAAATGTCTTGTTAGTGGTTTTGGCATAACTGAACCTAATGGTACAAGACTATCACCTATTCTAAACAAGGCATACGTACATATTTTGGATACTGCTGTGGAATCTGAAGAAGAAGGGGACGTTTCCGATAAACTTATAGTCAGTGACCCTCTATCAACATTAACATCAACTTGTCAGGTAAGAAGATATTTTTGTTGTACTAGTTACACTTTTTTTATCTAGAAGTAAGGTTATCTCTAGTAACAAATTGAAGTCAGTTCCGTTCGAGAAGACATCTTTTGCGGTAAGAAGTCCTTAATAACGTAATTCCCTAAGGTAATTAATTTTCTGACGCTGTTCTCAAGTATATTTTGTAAAAGGAGTAGATAATTTCAATTACTTATTATTATTGAATTCTATGTCTGTGTTGTAACGGAAAAGCTAACCATCGTCTTGAATTTTCGAGCGACAGAAATACTACATTCAGAGAGAACACACTGAAAAATGTTAAACGAATTGTTTACATATCTTTCTCCATATTGTCTTCTTGAACATGTTATTTTTACATTCAAAATGAAATTTAAATAGAAGCGTTTTATAGGAAAGTACGTTTCAAGAGTACTAGGAAAGAAGAGAGATGTCCATGAAAGTTGATTTTTCTCAAAATGTATTTTAAAGTATAACTCTTTCATTTACTTCTATGTATATCACATTCTTAAACTTGATGTGGCTTCTGGATTATTTACGCTTTTGGATTCAAATATTCTGAGCAGATACCCGTCATTGTGTAGCATTTGTTTCGGGTGCAAACTCATTTTTTTAAATGATCCCCCTCTTCTTATCCTGTCCTCTTGATTTGTTTACCTCCTAAACATATGTTGAATTTATTTCAGGTTTATTATAAATAACATAATGTTAGTACCCTTAAAAATGAAAGACGTAAGCCTTTGAAAATAGGCTTTTAGTTCATGCCAGTATACTTTGAATTCTAAGTCTAGTTTCATACTTGGTTGTTGCGAACGAAATGCCCACCCCAAAAGATTAATCTCCAAAAACAAAAAAGTAAAACTACATCACCGGGTTAATTAAAGTAATCGCCGTCTGCAGTCATACGGTATTGGCATCACTCAGCCAACAATTAGATTTCGTAGCGATAGAAGTCTGGAGTCTTCAATGCGAAGAAAACCTCAATTCCATGTTCCAACTCCCAAACGTCAAGTAGGAAGGGTCTTGCCTGCCAAGAAGTGACTGAAATGATAGAAGAGGTTGTAGATCAGGGGCAAAGAGATCGGTGGAATTCGGCAGCTAACGAAGAGTTTCATACTTCACCGTGCTTTGCTTGATGTGTAGGTGGGCATTGTTATGTAATATTAGGACACCACGTCTGCTAATCATTGCTGAATTCTTGAGGAGATGTTGCGGGATGTTTCATGGAGTTCAGAAGTGTAACGATATACGTTCATGGTTTTACATTGGCTGAGGAAAACAAGATGAATCACTCCCACTAGAGACCAACATACCAGATACAAATCCTTATATGGGTGGAAAGGTGGTTTAACAATATCGTCCTGGACATCGATCGTTATCCAACCATTGTCCTGAAAGTTTTTGATTATCTTAGCATATAGATGTTCTATCTAAATGTAGAAAACTTTTTTGCTAATTCCTTACACTCACAGAACTGCACACCTACAGACGGAAATTCTTCGTGGCCGGTGCAATTTCATATGGAAGCCAGGAGTTCAAATATTTCAATTTACCAATCACACGGAGCCACCGACTGACGATCGTAAAATGTATGCGTAAATCGTCTGCAATGGTACGAACACTTTTCTGAGGGTCTGTTTCCATGGTGTTTATGAGCAGCTTATCCAAACATAATATAGGCTCATTTGGTATTATCGTATTATGGGAACGAAATTTGACACCAACTGCTAATGGTGCTTTCCATTTACCATTTCTTTTCGAAATGCACCGTTAACGTTTCCTATGATATCTTGCACAGAATGTTTCTGTTTGAATTCATGATGCAAAATCACCCGCAATTGTGTGTTCTCCATGGTGAACTTTCATATGACCCTGTTTAACAACACACAGTCTCCTTACTGTCTGAGTACCCAAACCGCTTTGTAGGGCGTTTGCACATTTGTGGCGTTAGAAGCTTGACCTCCATTCATTCCTGTTTTGTGTTCCTGTCATTTACCACCAGGCGTTAAAACGGTAATTTCATTTGCACAATCTCAATAATTATTTCTAAAAAAAAATAGAATTCAGAAGGAACAGCAAATCAAGAAACGTGATTTATATTACTTCAACATTTACAGATAAGATAGAAGTGTAGTTAAATGTTTTGTTACATGATATCATATTACAACCATTAAAACTTCATTTTTTTGTACAGGGTGATTCAGGTGGACCTTTGGCTTGTGAATATAATGGAGAGAGTTATTTAACCGGAATTATATCTGGAGGTGCGGCA
>JAGDQP010075066.1:0-10204 GCA_022664845.1 Lepisma saccharinum | reverse complement strand
TTTGTGACTAATTCATGTAGCGACTAACTTTGATTCACAGGTTAAGATTTATGAGCCACGAACGAATATTCCACTTTGCGATCAACCATTGACAACGAGTTCTTCGAACTAAACGCCTGGAAAGGAGAAATCGCTAAACTATTTGTGGGATTTCCATTTCCTTATACAGTTTTATTTATAGTTATGATTAATAAAGAAACACTGAAAAACTTCCTTCTACATGTGATATAACTGTTCATTACAATAATAATAAAAATGTTAAAAATACAATGCTGACCAATATGGAAACAATATATAGAAAACTAAATTACTTCTTTAAGTACAGCAAAACTCATTAATCCAGCCTAGAGGTGTAGCATTTTGAGGGCGGTGTTTTTATTTTATAAAAAAGCATTTATATATTTGAGGAAACGGAAATTTTCGCTTCTTTTGAATTTTATTATTTTCTTCAAGTATGACCTTTGTTTTCCTGTAGTGGATTCTACTACTAAGAGAATGCACTTACAACATTCAGAACTTGTGCGTTTTATGTTCTGTACGTTTATTTTGATTGGATTATAGACTAGGATTGATTGCCCTGGTTGCTACTTAATATAAGTTATGCAACCTAACATCACTAGTGTCATGTTGGTTGCCTAACCACCTTATCAATTAACAGAAAGTTATAAATTTAGTCATTTGTGATTGACGGGTTACCTAAATTCAAACTGACATGTAAGATGTTGGTTGATTGTTTTTGAGTTTAGTGTCCCTTTCAGCATCGAGGCTATATGATACATAAAGCTTAACGTGGGATCTGTACCAAATGAGTTCCCACCGAAAATTCAACTGGGGTCTCCCGTACCAGAAACAAACACAAAATCATTTTTGTTTTTGTATCAAATTTCGCTTCACTCACTTACGTTCGGGAAATCTTTGTTATGATCTTCAAATATTCAATAAGAATCTAATATGAGTTCAATTTACAGAATTAAAGCCATAAACTGCCATTTTGGGTATGATGTTAGCTTAGCAAAAGAGTAAAAGTTAGTTATCCACATTATTTCTTCTTTTCTATTGTCATATTGTGTCAATATGCTTGATATAAGAAACTTTATAGGTAGCGTTTTATCTCCCCACTAAATAAAATGTGTCTTTAGCTCCTCAAACATGTTACTAGATCACATTTTAACTTATGCATAAATTTTAAATAATATTGTTTTTCTACAAAATCAAACTATTACGTTTTAAGAACAGTAACTGCTAGCACCAGTGATTTTTTTTTCTATTTTTTTTTTTTGTCTCGAATATTACTCTAATAGCTCTACAATCGTTAGAACTACAAAATTCACTGCGCCCACTACTTTGCTTCCCTCTTTTCCTGCCGAGTGTCCGTTTTCTCTGATTCTTCATTTTTTAAAATAATATTTTCTACAGAACATAGTTATTAAATGCTTTTCGTGTCAAAGTGCAAAAAGAAAGAGAACACTAAAAGTGATTTTAAAAAGTCAACAATTTTTCAGGTAAAAGAGCCACGAAAAACATTATATTTTTTCGAGAAAGCCTTTCTTTTTCCTTTGTCTTGCATCTCTAGTCCGGTTTAATTGGAGGTTAGCATTTCAGATTGGCATAGTGGGTTGGTAATAACAAGCACGTGGATTCGAACCCAGCTGCCAAACATGGTGCCTGAAAATATCCATAGTTTCTACCAATTTTACGAGTGCAATATTTAATAGATATCATAAGTAAAGCCCTGCCCGCTAACTTCCACTCAGACTCGATGTTTGGCAGCAGGGTTCGAACCTACGTGCCTCTCCCTGAAGCGCTAAATGCTGATCTGAAATGCGTGACATTAACGTATTTATCACAGGGGTTGCGTGCTATTGGAATGGATCACGACATGAGACAGTGCGTTTAGTGATATTTCAGGAGTTCTTTTATACTAATGATGACAGGTGGAGTGGGCGTAACGTTAAATAGTGTAACATATTACCTCACCTACCAAGCTTCACTTTATAATATTTGAGAGCTGCAAACGGAATTTCCCGCAAAGATTTCAAAGAAACTAGTAAATGATCAAATGCTTCTATAAATAGAATCTAAAGACCATTGACACGATATGTCACTTGAACCATGTTGTCATTTACGAAAATTTCACTTTTTGACACAAGATCACAATAAAATGGGACACCAAGCAATGCTTTGACCACTATGGCAAATTATTCATTAAATTTAAAGGGATGTGTTTTGGGACTCCCCATAGAAATCAATTGGTTATGTATTTAAGGGAATGCGAAATTTTTGTTTCGGTCATCCTGTATTTATATAATATTCGCTTTTGGCAGGGATCCGAGCAATTAATCAGCACGTCCAACTTCATGCATAACTTTAATGTAACATTTAAAATATTTTCCCTGCAATATTTTGTATAAAAATGAATGGGAAATGTATAACTTCAACACATATGCAGTATGAAGTGTTGCCTACCTTTCAAGTGTCCATAACAAAATCTCGAGAACTTTCAAGTAATGTAACTCGTGTTCCGCGAAACTCCGAAATGTAGTACTACAGGAATGTTTATTTGAACGTATCATCAATGAACCGTGGAAGTTTCATGCTGATTTTCGTGTCCCACGGTTAACACTTTACTTGTAAGTACTGTATCTCTGGCGCATGCTACACGCTCCGTCCGTTATCTTGGATGCACAATATTAGATTCAACTTCTTTTTTTTTCAACTGGGTTTAGGGAAAAGTGGCATATCAAATACATCTGAAGTTTTCTCGAAATGTCACTGATGCAATAAGTTTTACCGCATTAATTATAATTAATGTAACAAATTTGACTACATTTCCATGTTTATAAAGTTATATTTGATTTCTAAACTTACTTACAAATGCGCTATTTAGGTTTTGACAATTCCAGCTATTAACGGTAAATTTCAGAAGACTTTAATGAACTTTATTTTGTTTCAGTTTGTAGCGTTCATAATAAACATTCAACGCTGGTGAGAGAAAATTATAATTAATTAGCAGCTCCAGCAATAACGTAAATTGTCCAAGGGCCAGCATGGTTCCAGGAAAGACTTCTGGCTAAAAAACACAGCTCAAGGGTATTGTTTCACTTAAGAAAATGACAAAAAATGAAATGTACTGAGAAAGCCAAATTAATTTCACTTTACTTTTAATAGTTTTCAATTTAAAGTTTCATTAATCCATTAGATATTAATGCTTAATTATTAGTAACTTTCCAGTCCAAAGGAGTGAATTATAATGTTATGGAAAACAGTGCTTTGTCACTTGTGGGGTTCGAACACTGGTGTTATATACAATCTTAGAATATCCTCAATATAGTAGAATTAACTAAAACAATGTCTGTTTTTTTAAAATCAATAAACAAACGCTTAAGAGTTTTAAACTCGTTTAGAGTCACTACTTTAATGCGGATTAATATTTGCATTATATTTCACTGTAGCCGAAGGCGATTATTAATATTAGTAGATTAATGCAATTCATAATTCTCTTGGGTCAACGTATAGATAAGTCAACACAATTAATTCGCTGCTGAAATACACAACTTAACAGTTAGGGTATAAACCGGGTCCCCATAGCTCAGTGATAGAGTGTTGGGAGGTCGTGGGTTTGATCACAGTTGCGGATCATCCTGATTGACTTTTCCAGGGTTTTTCCTAAGTCACACCGTGCGAATGCCGAAGTGGCATCTTGAAAATAGGCCTTGGCCGACGTCTTCTCGATTCCTTTCACCTACCCTAACCCAGCCTGATTATTCATGTCTAAATAACATAAATAAAATTAAAATTAAATTAGTGTATAAATACAAGTAGATTTCCAAGATAAATATATATATATAAATATATGTATATATAAATGAAGAAATAAAGCAACAGAAATAATACTATCAGGGTATTTAAAGACAGAAACCATTATTTCGAGTTACGTAATATATATCAGGATTTTTCATAAATGAAAGTGTTGAATACAAAATAATATTTTTAGAAATTTAAAATATTCTAAGTATTAAGAAATTATATTTATTATTAAATTCATTAAGTTAAATAGAAAATAGAGTATTACCAGATTTTCCTTGCTAACTGAATACTAGATTTAATTTTATAATTTGGCTCACAAAACATATCAATTTTAAAGTTTTAAAATATTTTGTGAGTGTAAGCGAAATACAAAATTTAGCTATTTGTGAATTTGCGTGTCGTCCTGAAATGACGTACTCATTTCATTACGAAAAAGAAATGTTAAATAGAAAACTTTCCACAAAATTATTTATAAATAATTCAATAAATAATGTAATTAATTTATTCATTCAAAATACAGAATTGAATGTGCTTATTTATATCGAATATTATTAATTAGCAAATATTTTACTTTGAAACTTTGGTACAAACATCGTTAGGAAAGATATGACTTCATATCATTCCTTAATAAACCATGATTGTGTGATGAACTGATATTGGTGAGTTTTTCATCTATAAAAGAGGTAGCCAAGACTGTGTTGATTGACATACCACTAAAGTCATAATTTGCAACTTCTACCTAAATTCAATAATTAGTCCTTAATACATAGCACAGGTCCAAAAACATGTGGGAGCGCAGAGTTTTAAATTTGATTATGTACTATAGAGTATTTTTACTAAATTTTGTCTTGGATAATCATTTTTTTCCGTACAGTCGCCATTTCCTAAAATGACCATTGCCATATACAAATAGGTGCAAACTCACCGAGAAAGGGGATCCTGGTACCAAAACTACGATTTCGAAGTTCACAAACTCAAGTAGGGCATTATATCCCATGCTGCTTTAAAGCCTTAAAGTTCTTCTATGCTTTGGTGTGTATAGGCCACATGATATATGGTACTATATGATTAAACGTATTTGGACACCAAGCGTAACTTGTATTTATAATAAAGAGTGACACAGTACTGTCATCTACCTCGTGGAACACAAGCTCTGCAATATCAGTAGTCAGTAGACAGCGCGGGATAGCAGATGTAACGTTCTGAGGAACCCAAAGAATTTCAACTTGACCAGGTGACAGGATGCTACCTACGTAATATTTATGTGCGAGAGATTGTTTCAAAATACGAGTAGAATACACAGAACACAAAATAGAGAAGTTATACACTATTTCGAAATCCGTTTAAACAACGAAATGTGTTATATTTCCACACCATTATCTCAAGCACGAACATCTTATATACGTTAGATTTGGTACTTCTAATTCAGAACATAAAAGCTTCAAAACAGAGAAGAAATACCGGTATATCATTAATAATATCATGATCGAAAATGGACAGAGGCATTTTGTTTCCATCTATAACTCAACAAATAATTATACTCAATACGAAAAGCTTCACTCAACAACTTCACTATTTACAGCGATATGAATTTCATTGTCCATGCTTAAAGTATATGTCTAAGACTATTTTACCATAAAAATTAATTTTAGTAGACTCCCAATCGGTTATGAAATCTCTACAAAATCTTCATCCTATAAGGAAACGCTCAAATATTCTTTTGCACTTAACTAATTTATTCCCAACTTTTTAAAAATAAAGACAAAGTAATTGAATCAGCCAAATTCTTAATTAATAAAGAATATTGAGAAAGTTTACATACATTTGAAAAAAATACACTAGGCAAACGTGTATTAACTAGTTTATATCAATTAAAAGTATATTAATTTTTTCTTCAGTTATTTGATTGACTTGAAGGTAATTTTCAAATTTTTGATAATAAAATATCACCCAACGGAAGCACCAGTAGACCATTTCGTGAGTGTATTAACCTGGCTTGAAGTTTAGAATGTTGTGAGATCCTTAAAGCTATTTCTACATGAGCTTTATAGTGTTAAATTTGCTAACAGCTGATCACGCATTCAATTAAGAGCTAACAATGCATTTTAGTGAACACAGAGAAAGACTATAGAATTATTACAGTATGTACTGGATCTCGTCAAATATCATTAGAGCACTGCTGACACCTACACGCCTCTATAGATATGAAGATCACTGAAACTGTTTCATAGGTACTTTATATACGTTTGCTAACAGGAATAGATAATTAGTACTAAATACAACGGTCTGTCAAATAGAAAACAGTGAAATCATTTTAAAAGCAATTTATTGAGATAAAAAGAAACAAATTTGAATCTTTTTGTTACATGGTCTCTCCCACACCCAATACAAGTGATCCAACGCTTACAAAGTGCTTGAATCCCTGTAGGAAAAATGATTCTTCGTGACATCGTGTACTTTTTCATACATTCTGAACTTCTTTTCATTTCGTGCTTCCTCGAGTGACAAACACATGTGATGATCACAACGGGAGGATGTGCAATTCAGTAAATTACAGATCTTCAATGGGTGTAACTGTTGCCAATTTAGTGTTAGTTCAAGCATTGTCATGCTATAAATTATACTGTAAACAACAGGTTTGCTTTTTATTTTCAGGTCTAAGAGAGTTCTTCAGCAGATCTCAACGTGAGACACTGTTGACTGTCTTCTCGCTAGGCGTGTAATCCTTGAAAATTACGCCTTTTTGGTGTCAGAGGAGAGTAAACATAACTTTCTTTGCGGGTGGTTGTGTCTCAAAAAAACTCGACTTTGGGGTTGAAAAATGACGCCATTGCATGATTACTCTGTCTGTTTCCGAGATGGTGGAACCATACTTCATGATCAGTAACGACAGGAAAGGAAATCATGACCTTCTCGCTCAGAGCGGCACAGAAATTCTTCACAGATGTCAACACGTTGCTTTGAGCTCTGTTCTTAGTTGCCGACACTTTCCGAAACTTGAGCACACCATGAATATTGTGATGTGTTTAACCATAACTTATTTTTTTTTTAAATGTGACTATTTCATCCACGATCACTCAGAGATATTCCCTTATCAGTACTTCCAGTTACAATACTCTCCGGTCTCTCAACTCGTTTTTGCATGACTTAATAGGTTTAAGAACTTCACTAGAGAAAAATATAATAACAGCACGATGTTCTGCTTTAGTGAATAAGAGGGGTGATATTTAATACTGCTACTATGGCTGCGATTGTTTATCTGCACTCTTATCCCACCGTTTCGCAATTCCTTGTACTACTAGCAACAAAAAGTTATCTTACACGACGGTTGCTCAAAATTTCGAACTTTTATTACAAATTAAAGTTTCCATTTAGCTGACCTTTGCATATAAAATGTTTTCATTCAGTTTTAGTGTGATAAGTTTTCTTGTAAAATTAATTAACACATATTATGTAGTAAATCAACCCCATGAAACGCGTTTTGAGTTAAGACAAAGTTAAAAAATATCTGTAGTTATTATCTTGCTCAGATATGTGACAGTCTAAACCTAAAGGTGTCTCTCTAGCCTTAAATGTGCGTTAAACAAATAAAAAAAAGAATATTATATGGCTCCTTGAAAAATACGGTCTACTTCATTCAAATATCTAAATAGAAACAATTATCAAGATGCAAGCATGTAGGAGAAAACGAATATTGCAAGTTAAATAGGGGTCAGTTTAGTGACATTTCATATTTGTAGTCTTTGAAGAGCTTTAAGTTTTATTCTTATTAGACATTTTGAATGACATAGTAAAAGTTGACTTCAGTCTAATTTTTATAAGTATTATTTTGTGTTACACATAACTTGAAGTTCAACATTCATGCACGTACTCTTATCGATTCCTGGCCTTCAATGAAACAAAAGTTAAATTTTAAATACAATACTGTTTGTGTAAAAACTTTCCAAATATATTACTTTTTTAAAAATTGCAATATGATATTGTATAGTCCTAAGCCCAACTATAAAGAGCCTGCAGAAAGTATCGTATACAGCAATAGCCTGTTAGAGAAAGAATTAATATAAACTGAATCATAGAACGTAGGATGATTCATCATATTTTACACACAATATGAGTCTTTCCTTGCCTTTTATATCAAAGATTAACAGTTTCTAACCTCTACAAATTTAGCTACGATTTTAATACAATTTTATTGCTTTTGTAGAATCCAGCATACTTGTAAACCTTGGATAGCATTCATCTTATTTCTTACCTCCTCTACTTTCTTTTTCTTGGTTCAATAAAAGCAATGGAAACCCTAAAAGTTGTATAAATAATTTGCTACTTCTAATGAGAAAATTTATTTTCATCTGGATTGCTTTACTAAATTCTAACTAACCAAATTTTTAAAGAGAATATTGGTTAAACACGTAAGTTTCATGGTATACAAAATAGGAAATTATTCAAGTGCTACTCACGTCGTAGCGCAGAACATTTTGTTAATTAATTTAACTTATGTTTCTTTAAGGTTATTCAGTTGACTGGTATTTACTCTTAGATCAGTTAGTATATCTTTGGATGCCCTCTCAACGTGTACTAATGACAAAGAGAAATAATTCTCAAATATTTTATTAAAATAGAACAATGGAAAAATGTGTCAAAAAGCATCTGAAATTACAGCTCGCTTGCACTTAATTGAGAGCTTGAGATGTAGTAAATGCAATAATGTTTATACAATTAACCTAACTTAATATATAGAATTTATGTTTACATGTTACAGTATAGAAACCATTAAAGCATTCAGTAATTATGTAATGTAATTCTGTCTTTTGTGCAGAAATTGTGTTCATTTAGAACGAAAATGGGAATTTGCTTCTGTTTGTACTCTATGACTTATTATTATGCTATTATCTTGACAATCATTTACCTAAGACAATTAGAAATATAATAAACTCTAATAAGAACCAGAAAATATGCATGGTAGTTCAAGAGAAGCGTAATGAAGTAGGCAAAACAGGGGCCTCAGGCGTATAAAGTCCTTGAAAAAAGTAGAAAATAAGTAGAAATTGAAGACCTGTAGTTTACTTCAAATCTTAATTTTAAAGTTCCGCTAATTTTATTTATGATTAGGAATAACAGAAAATGAAATATATTACTGTTAGACGCTTCATCTTATGTGATGAATATAGCGAATTTCTTTCTAGAACCTCAGAATTTTTTGGATAAATGCTTTCCATAATTTGTTTAACGATTTTGGTAAACTAAGATAGCTTGCGTAAATATTTTAACTTTATCATTACTGATATCTTTGATTTTAATCAAGATATATATGTATTAGGAACGGCTGTAGTTGGGTTTTGCAACCAACAATATATTATTTGGGTTCTAGTAGTTGAGAAAAGTACTTTCTGATCGTTTTTTTTATCAAGAGAAAGCAATTCCTGGAATAATTATATGTCATTTTATATCCGAATACAATGAATGAACATGTACAAATTTACAGATACTCAACAGATGGGAGCAAAGTAGATTATTCGTCTCTATTTGATTAGCATCTAATTAAAGAGCAAAATTGCACTAGTTTAGGAAAATTAATAGTTTCTATTATGGTTTACAACATTTCTATTCTTAATAAAGATGCCCTTCGCAAATATTGCTTCCATCTGTTAAGTATCTGTTATTTTGCACGTGTTCATTAATTTTATATGAACAGAAAATGACATTCAAGTCAAAATAATAATTAAAGGACTTGGTTACTCTGAATAAAACAGGTCTAAATGCCTTTTGATCACCTTGTAGAACCTACATAATATAGTTTAAGTGACTTACGTTGTTGCCTGCAAAACTCGACTACACCCATGGGAACTTCTATATACTTACACCTTCTATTTTAATGAAAGTGATGTTGGTTATATAAGGTAAGTAAGAAAGTTCTGTCGGTTTTTCACCCACCACCTTCGAACATCGATATGTCTCTTAAGACGTACCTAGAAGATCAAAAATAGTCCCCATCAGCGTCGACGACCTTCTGCCAACGTTCTGGAAGAAAGTATCAAGTGCATTTTGAACCTCTACTAGGGATTTGAACTGGAGTCCTCTAAAGTGATTGTCCAAGGTATGGAACTGGTGCAAATTGGACGGTGCAATGTCCGGGGATTATGGCGGATGAAATAGTGTTTCCCATCCAAGGCGTAGAATGGTGTCCCGGGTCATCCTAGTCACGTGGGGCTTAGCGTTCTCCTGTAACAGGAGGACCCCTTTGCGATTCAGAAGTGCTGGCTCCAGAGTTTTGAGATTTTCTTGAACTGGGCTCAACTGCTGACAGTACACAGTTGCATTGATGCTCTGACCATCTGGTAGCAGTTGAGCCGTGTTCAAGAAAAACTCAAAACTCTGGAGCCAGCACTTCTGAATCGCA
>JAGDQP010075063.1:0-10204 GCA_022664845.1 Lepisma saccharinum | reverse complement strand
CAGCATCGTGAGGACAATTGGGGAGCTGCTGTGAATAAAAGACAGTGGCGATCACAGTGAGAGCTTCGGCTCTCCTCTCCCAACCCGTCTGGTCAGCGTGGGAGCAGTAGACCAACTCCTCCCTTCGGGGAGAGGCCTCATCCACTAGTGGATTGAATATGGCTGTGATTTATTATTATTATTATTATATATAAAGTAAACCAACCTGTGGGAGCGCTCACATCACACACATACAAAATACACGGGCACAAGAATATTAGTGGCTTAGTTATATTGATATGATGCTGCTGCTTATGGCAAAGTGATAGTGATAATGATTGTATACTTATGTTTTAGTGGTATTGTGTTGATGTATGCGATTTAATAATGAAGAATAGGACTTGGAACGTGATCACCTAAAAAAATCTCTAAATATGACCTAGAAAATGACCTTTCAAATGTGAAAAAATGACCAAAAAAAACTATTAAATCCTTTTCTATTTTGTGATCATGTTAATAAATTAGTAAAGAGGGGGGGGGGATATTTCCACGATCAGAAGGAACCGGAAGTAAACTGAAAAGCACAGTGAATATAGGAAGCCAAAAACTCTACAGGGCTATGGACAGAAAACTCAGTTATTTTATTTTCAAATGCATGAATTTTGTGGTTAACTGGTGCTATCTTTAATGAACATTTCGCTAGCTTATTTAATATTAGGATCTTTTAGAATGGGGAAAAAGTTTTTCACTCAAATATAAAACATTCGTAGATTCTAAAATACACAGAAGTAAAATTTGCTTTTGTAAATACTATTTTCTATGGCTATAATTTGGAATTTCACTATACCACCCATAATCGTTTATAAATTCTCAAATGTAAACGACCGTCGATTGTCAGCATTGGAGAAACTCCTCTCCACATCCACAGATGTCGAGGGGCGTAGTTAGGGTGAACGAGGGTCTCCATGTGAAAGTTCCTCTTTGTAAGCGACCGTACTGAAATATTCTCCTTACAAAATACTTTCGATCTGTAGCATAGTGTGGTAACCCGCATTGTCACGACTTGTCCAATATTTCGTTCACATCCCTGCAGTTGTCCTCGACAGTTTCTTATATTACCTACAACTAGGGGCGTGCTTGCACCGCGCTTTTCCAGCGAAGTTGCCTAAATATGGAAAAGTTGCTCTTAATATAAACCCGATATAATTTTCAAATTTGACTTAGCCATCAGATCTTGCGAAATCGCGATAGGAGCTGCAGCATCTCTATGGAAACTGTCCAGAACTGATTTCAACACGTCACATCCATCAAAGTTTTGTGGACTGCGCTCGACTTCTTCGCGGTCAATTCCTCAATCATTTCCGGGTCTTTGGAGAGAAAAGAACAAACGACAAAGAGTATTTCAGCACAAAGAGACATTTTCTTGTTAGCTTCCAGTTGCAACCAACTCTTTCTTTACTTCTGCTGTTACTTGACGTAACACCTAGCGTCTCTTTGCTCCAGCGTGAATTATTAGAAATCTAAGCTTTTTTTTTGTTCCTTGTATGTTGGCATGTGTGAAACATATAAGCACTTACACAAGGGAGAAAATGTTGAAAATAGGTCGGAGTAATTTTTATGGAGCTGCTCCATTACGGAACCGGAATCGCCATCCATTTCCAGTGGTTCGATTCATTTTTAGAATCGAATCACTGAACCTGGCTGGTGATTTCAGTTTCTATTTGGAAATCATTTTTATCGAATGTAATCTGAACCTAATATGCTATCAAACCTGATTTAAACCGAATTTAGTTAAACATGAATTAATTAAAAATATAATTAGAAAATAAACGTAAAATTTAATTGAATAAAATATTTTTAAACGATGTAACATAATTAATAAAAGAAACGTTGAACTCCTAATGTAGATTAATGTGGTAATCACCAAGAAAAGTTGAGGGTTAAAATATCAATGAATTTATTAATAAGATTGATTTTATCGCGTTTATGGTAGAAGTCGACTCGGTTAAACCCGGCTTTGCTTTAATTAGTGACCATGGGAATGTGGAGGTTAGGTAAGGTTATTTAATTTTACAGTAGTTTTAAACAAACAAATGAAAGTGTAAAGATACATAAACGTAACTAACCTTACCTAACCTCCACGTTCCCACGGTCACTAATTAAGGTACTCGGTTAAACTCGACTTCTACCGCGTTTGTAGTTATGAAATATTTAATTTGCAAGGTAATTATAAGGTCGTCAGTTTCACATAACTTTGAAAAGAAACCCTGTACTTGGTAAACCAGGTATTCCTAAAAACATCCATAATTTCTTCCTGATGTTTGAATTTTCATTTGAGATGCAATCCTTTGCTGATATAGATGAGTAGTATCAGTAATATTTGTTAACATCTTTCAATATACAAGAATAAAATATTAAATCACTCGAACACGAACGCTGACTTTTTCCGTTAACACAAAATAATACGTTTTTTCTAATGAGAAGATTGTTTAGAATGTAATTATATTATTGTTAATTATGAACTTAAATATTTCTTATTGTTATATTTTTAATATTTTTTAAAAATTTATATTGTTATAAAGAAACGAAATAAATTTATTCATGATGAAAACACAACAATGGAAATCACAAAATTTAAATACTAAAAATGCATTTTAACGTAAACATCGTGTACTACATCGATTCTTACGTGATTGAACGATTCCGGAATCGAAATAAAGTAATGTGATTCGTTCAAATGCACTGAAGTGAGTATAATGGAAGTATTCCTTTTAAAAAAATGACCTAAACACGATAAAATGACCAATAAATCGAAAAACTGCAAAATAATGCAAAAGAAAAATCACGTTTTCTGCATGGTCGGCATCTTTCTCAAACATTCAGAAAAAAAAAAATGACATTTCATCAAGTTCCGAGCCCTAAAACAACCATTACCTAACAACGAGTAAACAGTAAAAAATACACTTGACATATTTCCATATATATGTAACCTGACACGTATATATCGTGACCTTGGAACCAGAAGGAACTATGCCCACTTTTGCTACTTTTGAAAAAAAAAAAACAGTTTGAAGTTTCATTTAAAGTCTGCATAAATTTATTTCATTTCTAACATTTCTGTCCACTTAGAAGTCGTTTTGTGAAATATTATTTTTGGAGTTGATGCCCTTCAGTACAAGATCTTTGACTGCAGTCTCAACTCCATTTTCCCAAAAAGTGGACATAGTACCTTCTGGTTCCAAGGTGACGATATAGAAAAAACAAACACGATACAAATCTACATTAACCAAATTTTGCATACTTGTTCCTTCTTACAAATATTACTACTGCATATACTAATATTATTACTACTACTACTATTTCTACTACTACTACTATTACTACTACTACAAATTCTACAACTATACTAATACTACTTTTACAAAAATTGAATTATTAATAACATCATATTTAATCTGCTTTAAAACATTAAATCTAATTTTTTTTTTACTTACAACAATCTTTATTTGTTCTGGTGGACTGTTAATGTATTTGGCGGCAAAAATGAGAAAGCAGTTCATGCAGTCTTTTTCAATGATTTCGAAGATGTATTTGATGATCACGATCTGCAGTGAATGTGATGGTGAATTTTCCATTCTAGAAGTCAATATGCTTATATATATTATAACATAGAGTGAAATTAGATATATTTATGATACGCCTATGTTGCTGAAATGTCGGTCTCACCATCTTACACATGGCTGCCATATTATATTTTGCACATAAGGACATTTGAACTGAAAATTGAAGACATCTAAGAACATTTTTTCATTAATACCCCGAAAAGTAGTGTTCTCAAATTCATTACTTTCCGTAAAGATGTCTAATTAGTGACTGAATAAGGCGTCTTGTTTCTCAGAGTGTGCATAATACGAAATTAATTTGTAATCTTATCTTCAAAGTATGCGTCTGAAGTGTTTAACTGTGGCAAATGATTTGTTTGTTTCTGATTTAAAATTGGAAACAAATGTATTTATGTCATTGTTATAAACAATGAAATTACTATTTTTATTAATTAGATCGCGGCACAATCACATCCAGTGACTTAAAATAACTTCTGTTCCAAGGAACACATATGCAAAATTTGTTTGAAATCAATTCACCCATGTAGATTTGTATCGTGTTCAAACACACACAGACATTCGGATTTCAGACCTCCCACCGGGTCACTATTTCAACTAAAAGTCACTTTTTTTTTTTTAACCCTCGGTCACTAGAAGTCTCCTAATTTTATAAAACGGTCACTGAAGTCACTTCCTTTTCAAATTCAAATGAATCAAAATCACTTGGAGAGGGTCATTCCACATCAATTCAACATACCTTCTCTACCCCCACCATCTCAGATTTCTATCATTTTTGGTTTACTGCGTGTACCCGTGGTGATTTTTTTTTTTTTTTTGACGAAGTGGTTTTTGTTCTATTAGCGTTCAAAAACCACAAAAACAGTCAAATTTGCCTTGTTGTTAATTTACAAAATTTCTTATTACTCGTCAGTGGTTAGTGCTGGAAAGCTCATATAAGGTTCGTTTTAAAGCTCTTGTAATAAGCTTTCGTTTGGTATGACACTTGATAGAATTGCACATAATTTTGTTTCCCGAAAATTATCACACAGTAGTTTGGTACTTTAGCCACATACACTAAAAGTTATTATTTTTTTTTTTCGGAATTTGAGCCAATCGACAATAAGTCATTTTTTAAACAGCTTGCTGTGATAGAATTTCTCATGAAAAGTGGAGAAGACAACGTGGTAATTCACGGAAAGTGAAGGGATATATATATACAAATACAAGGATGGCAGTAGTATTCATATCTGGTCAAGAAACGGAAGACTTCAATCAGTTGCAACGGATCCTAATTTGGAAAATTTGAATGAGCTGATTCCAAATCATAGGGGTCACAATCATAGCTACATATACCCTGATGGAAACCTTACATTGTTCCAAAGGGAGTGAGTGTTCTTAGCATGATTGATGAAATTGGGTACAAAAAGATATGCGCGAGATAGGTTCCGAAGCTTCACAAACGCCACGATAATGCCAGACCGCATACGGCCCTTCTCACATAAATGAAAACTGATGAATTCGGATGGGCAAAAATTCCTCACTTAGCATACAGTCCCGACCTAGCCCCTTCTTTTTAGTATTTGTTTAGATACCTGAAAAGGTAACTTCGTGGCAAGCAATTCAGTTCAGACTCGGATACAAAAGAACAGTGAAAACCTGGCTTTCTGCCCAAGATTCAGACTCCCTTCATTGTGCTTTTCAGACCGGGAAGAGAAGAAGGAAAACGTGTGTTAAAGATGATGGTGGATTTATCGAGTGATCACAGGGTGTCTGCCACCTTGGAAAACCTGAATACTCAGGGAATTTTGTAAGTCTGGAAAACTCAGGGAAATTTATGAGATAGACCTGCTCCGGCAAGGTGGAGGTCATGGGTTCGATTCCCACTGCTGACCGGATTTTTTTCAATGTGTTAAACCCCTCTATTTAAAACAAATTATCTTTTTCTTCACTTGTGAAATACCAATAATGTACAATTTGCTTGACTGGGTGGTGGTGGGATTAAAAGAAAATGTCATTACTTATTATTTACATGTTCCACTATACTAAGAACTCAGGGAATTTGGAAAAAAAAAATGAAAAACCTGGAAAACTCAGGGAATGTCAAGTCACAATATTAGTAGACACCATGGATCAGAGAACCGAAACAAAGTACCAAACTACATACTGTTAAAATTTCATTGTAAAATATTCCAGAAATATAGAAGTTAGGACTCACCAAGCAGGACTTTGTATAATATATTTACTATTCTTTTTGTGTGTGCTACTGTTTTCCCTCAGTTTCCTTCCATTAATTAAGTGTATCATTTTTTCTTCCAGATCAAAACAGCCATATTTTCAATCACAAGGGCAATGGACTAGTAGCGAACTCTGACAGGTACAATTATAAAGGAATTCATCATGGTAAACACAAGTATGTATAACATTTTCATTTCAGGAAAAAAAAAAAAAAAGAAAAGTAGGGATCTCCGCACCTGTAGTCTTCTTTTCAATCTTCCAATGCCCTACTCTTCTGTGCTACTCTGCAGCTCGTCTTTCCATAGTGATTTATCCTTCTAGCTTCCTCAGCATGTAGTAAGTAAGTGACCATCGTTAAGACCCGAATTTCCAGCACGTAATTTGATTCTGAGACGCGAGATGGAACTAGTGTCGCGACTGGTCGCAACCCCTGTTTCAAATACAGTAGTTGTTAGCGGCATATCAGATAAGTGTTGTTATGTTAATATAGAAAGTTTTTTTTTTTTTTGTGCATTTGCAGAGCATGAAAATACCAGTTGAATTTGAAGCCTGATAAGTCCATACCTTAATTTTTCAGATGTATAAGTTACGTTGAAAGTATTTTCGATGAAACGAATTAAAACTTCATTCACTTGAAATTTCACACTTATTTTTCCAGAGAATTGATTGAACAATTAGTTACTGCCTATGAATAGAGTGTTACGGAGAAAGAAGGAATTGACACAGATAGTTAAGTTGGTAGTAAACTTGAACTTTGATTGAAAATCTGTAAGAACAAATGAAAGAGTTAGTGTTTGTGACCGTGATTAATCTTACCAAGACGCTAAGTAGGTATTTATATATTGAAAAATATTAAGTCTACCATTGTGTTGTTATTTTTTTTAATTTTTGGGATTGTCTCTGTTATCGTAGTGAGATGACCTAAGCTTACTGCTACGCGGTATGTCCTTTTCTAGGATCTACCTTCGCATTCGCAAGTACAGTCAGCGCCAAAAGTTTGTACCCAGTCGTAAACTTCCGTTTTCAAATAAATTTGGAATGGTTTCACCTATTTGAGTGTGGTTTTCTGTTATTAGAAAGAAATTGTACGACTGCGTACAAATTTTTTACTCTGGCTGTACATAAAACAGTAGACTGGCCTAGTTTACTGCAATGCTAGCAAGAAACAACAAAACAATCTTCTGGTGCATATTGAACTTACATATATACCTGATAAATACATCCAGGGTAATACAAACGTAAGATAGGTAAGCAATCATCTTTTGCTTCCTTTTATACACACTTCTTCTTTTCTGTGGTGCTACAGCCCAAATCGAGCCCTGGGCTTCCCAAGAAGTTGCCTCCACTTCTCTCTGTTCTTAGTTATTTATTTCCAATTTCGAAATTAGACTTTCAGCGTCCTCTTTTACCCCATCTTCCCATTTCTTCTCTGGTCTCTGGTTCTTATTTTGTACACGCTTCCTGATAGTATCTTTTTGGGTATTCTTTCTGGACCCATCCTTATCAGATGTCCAGCCCACTGCAGTCTTCTTAGTTTTGTGTTTGTGGTTACCTCTGGTTTCTTATATAGTTCTTTGTTATATCTGCTTCTTCATTGTTCTTCCTGTTTCACTGGTTCGTAGATTCTGCTGAAGTAAACTACCTTCCTTTCGAAACTGTTAAGTTTTTCTTCGTCTCTGTGCGTTAAGGGTCATGTGGCACTTCTATACATCAACACTGGTTTTATTATTATCTGGTATAATTTTATTTTTGTTTTTTTGTGTTTCGTAACCATATTTCTTTTATGTTTATCTCCATGTCTCGTTCGTACCATTGTTTTTGTCTTACTTCTGTTTATTTTTAGTCCTATACAATCTGCTGCGTTTTCTTAATTCTTCGTATGCTTGTGTTACCGTATTTTTCGTCCTTCCTATGATGTTTAGATAATCTGCATAAGTTAGAATTTGTGTGGGTTTGTACAGTATAGTTGCATGCATGTGTATCTACCGAAATCATTCTGATAAGTGATAACATACTGTGGTGCTATATTAAACGGTCGTGGTGCTAGACCATCTCCTTGTTTTACATTCTGCTTTATTGGGAAGGGATCTGTCAATTCATTTTGTATCCTCATCTGTGCTGTTGTTTCCTGTAGCGTCATCTGTACGAGCCTAACAATTTTGCTGGAGATCCCCAATTCATGCATAGCACTCAAAAGAGATTTTCTGTTTGTTATCGTATACTTGTTTGAAGTCCACGAATATTTGGTATATATATCAACATTGTATTCCCAGAATTTTTCGAATATAGCTTTGAGTGTGTATATCTCATCTGTTGTTGACCTGTCTTTTCTAAAGCCTGCTTGATATTATCCTGTTATTCTCTCACTCTGTTCTCTCTTCGGCTTAAAATGTTAAAAGAGGATTTTGTAGGGAGTGCTTAGTAAGGATATATTTGTGTAATTATTGCAGTTTTGTTTATCCCTTTTATTCAAAATCGAACATATTATACTTGTTGTTCATTCTCTGGGCATCTCTTCTTTTTTTCCCCCAGATCTCTCACTCACTCATTCAGTTCTATTCACAGAAATCACAGAATAAATTTACCCTCAGTATAATTCTTCTACCTTTATTAGTTTAAAATTTTTGAAACACAACTATGGACGTACCAAAAATTACAGTTTGAAAATTTCTCACTTTATTGTAAAGATTATTGAACGGTAAATACAATTTTTAAGGATAAGATAATTTTAAGGATAATTTTTCAGGATAAGATTTTAAAAAAAAACTTAGTGTCATATAAGTATAATTCTGTATAAGCCCTCTTCAAACGATTTTTGAGACGTTTTCAGGCTTGAACTAAAAAGTTCACAGTTACAAGCAGCTCCCTTTAGATTTTCGATAAGCCATGGTGGTATTTGCAAGAGTAGATGATTTCTGTTTCGTGGTTGTTAGCGTTCCTGTCTCTGCTACGATAATCAAGTTCCTACTTTAAAGCATAGAAAATTAATATCTGATCTTATCTTTCGATTTAAACTTCTACATGGTGTTATTATAAGTTGTGCGTATCTTCTAGCAGAACTCAAAATTCGAGTAAAAGGTAACAAAACGTGTATATTTTCATTCTACCACACCGAGAACATAGGTATTAAACCGGTCGCCTACTTGGAAAAGGTATCACGCTTTTAAGAAGGTAATTACCGCGAGCAATATGTATGCATACGTCATTGTAACAAATGAATTTAGAAGTTTGTCAAATATGAAAACTTAAGTCTAATGGTATTCGTTATTGAAGCAAGAAATAACCTTTAGTTTATGAAAGTTATTTTTCGTTTAGCTGTACTCAAATTTGAATAATCGAAGTGTAACGATAAAGGCAGGAAAACCTGCTAAGATTCCACCTTAACACTGATAGAATATATGATATTAATTTTCAAATCCCATGAAAATAGAATAGACAAAGCCAGGGTTTATCTTCGGGACTTTTACAATATGATACAAGACTACAACCTAAACAAACAGGTTTTCAATATATTCACAGAAGTTTTCCCCTGTATTGGTAGTTTGTCAAATATTACACTGCTATAAATTGAAATTGAATTTGGGCTTTCAGGATATCGTCATTACACAATAAATTTTAATTCGTGGAAATGATTTTAAAAAATTCCATCTGTATGAATTATTTTTTGGTGTAGAAGTTCTTTAGTTCGGAAAGTTTAGATAAAATGGATTTTGTTTTTTCATTTTTTCATTTCGCCAACAATGGCTGACACTTCTTTTCCAAGAAACTTGTGATAATTTATTTGTGGAAATGAAAGAAATCACTTTCCAGTAGGAACTTAATGTTAAATAAAAGACAGGATATTCTGGAAGGTAATGTGAATACTATATGAAGTCGAAACTTATTAGTGATTACCTTTCAATCATTCTAGAGGTAAACGTATGCTTACTGAAGGGTTCAGACGAAAATGGAAGTTATAAGCAGTGAGTGTTTCACTAGTTTTATTGCAATGCTTTCTTCTAGACAGCTTATACGGCGTAAAGAATCCCTGAAGTACGTAGTGCTATCTCTTGCCGTCCTACTTAACTACATACTCTACTGTTATATAGTACGTGTTGAGAATACAGCGCAAAGCGGTCTGTTTCCGTTGGACGGTTGGTATATTGGGTAGAGTGTTGGACGGGTGCCAGGAGACCCGATTTTGATTTCCATCTCACATTTATTTTAAAAGAACTTTACCTTTTTTGTTTATATATATATATATATATATATATAATATTATTACACAGCCATATTCAATCCACTACTGGATGAGGCCTCTCCCGGAGGGAGGAGTTGGTCTACTGCTCCCACGCTGACCAGACGTGTTGGGAGAGGAGAGCCGAAGCTCTCAACTGTGATCGCTACCT